>OY748286.1:7759423-7991714 GCA_963556515.1 Nudaria mundana
CGATTTTTGCTGAGTGCAGGTCTCGGCGCTGACTCGCCCACGCCGAGCACTCCACCAACGTGTGGAGTGCGGTGTCGTTGTCGGAAACTTGGCAGTTTTGACACCGGGGTGTGACCTCACGATGGATGCGAAACAGATAGCTACCGAAGCATTCATGCCCGGTAACGATCTGTGTCGCACGATACGTGAGATCACCATGCCGCCTCTGCAGCCACTCGTTCATGACCGGTCTCACCGCCGCGATGACGGTAGTTCCCCACTTTGGTTGCTCAAGTCGCACCCTCCAAGTCTCCAGGAGATCCTGGCGGAGTTGGGACCGCTGGTCCTCGATTTCTCTATTCGCAGGCCTGAGGTCGCTCTCCAGTGCCTCCTTGTGCCATTGAAACAATGACGCAAGGGCTCTGGCTTCCAGGTCCCATGGAGGGGTCCCAGCTAAGAGACATGCAGCCTCTCCGGAGATCGTGCGGTACCCACGTATGGTTTTGACGGCCAAGGTCCTCAGTGGCCGATTCAGTTGCGTTCCTCTTGACCGTCAATCTTTCCACCCATACCGGAGGCCCGTATAGGGCCATACTCCGCACTCCCAGGTACAGTCTCCTGCAGGAGGCGTTGGGTCCTTTTATGTTGGGCATGATTCGCGAAAGCGCGACTGATGCCTCCGTCACTTTAGTAACCAAACTTCGTAAATGTGGTCCGTAGTTCCATCGGCTATCAAGTACGATCCCTAGGTACTTCATCGAAGGCTTGATGCCGATGCTAACGCCTCCTACAGTTATGCTGGAACCTTCAGGTGGACCGTTCCGAGGTCCGTGGAAACAAAGAACCTCGGATTTGTCTTGTATCGCCGGCGTAGCACGTCGAGCCGACGATACAGCCTCAGGCAACGCACCCTGCAGCACCCAGTCGTAGCCGATGTTCCACAGAAGCGGTCCCAGTACCGACCCCTGCGGAACACTGCACGACACATCTCGCTGGCTGGCCCGAGCCAGCTGGGGTAAGCTATGGCCCTCTCCGAAAGGTAAGCCCCGACAATACGACGGAGGTAGAGAGGCGTGTCGTGATACACGAGCGCCTCCCGAACGCAGCTCCATGGCAAGGTGTTGAAAGCGTTAGCGATATCAAAAGACACCGCCATCACCACCTTGCCCTGCGAGACTGCTTCCTCCGTCAGGCTTTTCACGCGCATCATCGCGTTCACGGTGGAGCGTCCCTGACGGAAACCGAACTGGTTATCCGCCAGGTCTGGCACACTCGTGAGATGCTCGACGAGGCGTTCCGCGATAATTCGCTTAAAGAGCTTACACATCTCGTCGAGCAACGCGATCGGCCAGTATCCAGACGGTGAGTCCACCGGCCGCCCCGGTTTCCGTATCAGGACCAGCTTCCCCGTCTTCCACAATTTGGGAAACTGGCCCCGACGCATACGCTAAAGAGCCCCATCATTTGGGGCCCTAGTTCTTCAAGGGTCAGGACCCATGCACGCCCAGGAATGCCGTCTGGTTCGGGGGCAGTGTTTTTCCGGCGTCTAAGCCGGAGTACTGCCGCACCTAGCTCACCCACCCTGACTTCGGGTACGTCGTCTTCGCTGGTGCTACCCGCGTCGGGTGTCTGAGACGGAGCCATGCGCGGAGGGACGTGCTCCTCAGCGCTCGTCGAAAACAGAGCGGCCATGACCGCCTCCAGCTGCTGTGGCTGGAGCCATTGGGTCAGTGGAGGCCCCCTCGGTCGGAGTTTACTTCTGACCTGTAGATGCGGGCGCCCCCATGGGTTCCCGTTCAAAATCTCCAGGAGCTCCTCGCGGGCAGCAATCTTGGCCCGCTTTATAGCCTCCTGGAGAAAACCCTTCGTCTCTCTGTAGGACTGGTACAACTCCGCCTCTCGGGCTGCCGCGTCGTCTGTGGGGCGATGCCTCCGGCGAAACCTGGTGTACTGGCGGCGGGCGGAGATGTATGCTGCGCGCAGCTGTGCAATCTCCGGCGAACACCAGGTCCGGGCGTAACCCTAGGCATCACGCAGATTTGCGACATGGCTCTCCTGAACCACTCCGCTTCAGCAACCACATCGGCAGGCCTGTCCGGCGCGGGAATCCAGGCCTGCACGATTGCCGCCTCCAGGTGAGCCTCCCGATATAGACGTTGAAGGGCCCAACGTGGATCCGGGGGATTTTCAACTGACTGTGGGAGGCCAGGTGGGGGCGCAATATCAAACCGGATGAACCGGTGGTCCGAGTGCGTCTCCACATGTTCCTCCACGCGCCAGCCTGAAATACGGTCGGCGAGGGCAGGGGTCGCCAAAGATACGTCCACGATCGATTCCCTCCCCCGCCGCCAAAAGGTGGCGACATTCCCTCGGTTGAGAACTACCAGACCACGAGTTCTGGTCCAGTCCTCAAGAAGCCTTCCCTTGTCCCTAGTTTCCCGGGAGCCCCACGCCACACTCCAGGCATTGAAATCTCCCAGGAGGAGCAGGACAGGGACAGACCCAAAAATACAACAGGCCGAGCCGTCCTGGTCCGCCATTTTACCCTCCGCCTCGCATCTATAACAGCGAGGCAGGGCCTCGCAGCCATTGGCCTTATTGCCGGGCTGGCTGTAGCGGAAGCACCGATCGCCCACGGTGTCTTCCTCTGTGCACTGCACTCCTACGTATCCTACCACCATACAACGGAAACATCTCGTTTCCCGGGCACGCAGGAGGTGCACCTGCACCTTTAAGAAGCCCCCTAAAAAGAGGCTACGTCCGTAAGCTATTTTCAGCACCGCCGCGACGGGGCACTGGACGACTGTCGTGCCATGACCAGTGGCGCTGAAGGAAATCTCTCCAGCCTTTACTTGATCATGGGGACAGCCGCCCGCCTCCACGACGGCGAAAATCACTTCATCCGTCGTGGCCGCGTCATCCAGACCCGAGATGCGCAATGCGGCGCATTTAGTGGGTCTGATGACGCGGACGGCTTCTCCATCCAGCGATTCTCTCAGCTTACCTGCTAAGGCGTCAGCTTTGGGGCCGATGGAGGCGCCGGAGACCTCGAAGAGGCGTGCGCCGGTGCGAGTGTTGTTGCACCGGAGCCCCCCCTGAATGTCAAGGGCCTTAAGGTCAACTGAGGCCTTTACAGTCCTCAGGACGTCGGCGTACCCCACACCCTTCTCCACACCCACTGTCGTCACCGTCAGGACGACAGCAGTGGAGCGAGGGGGACGGGGCCGCGACGGCTTTGGCCGCTTTCTTTTTGGCCCTCTTGAGCTGCTTTTTGGCACCCACTACTTCCCATCCCACCCGTCTGGAGGGATGTAAGGAGGTAGCAGGAGCAGCAGCGGGAGTGGCCCTGGAGGCAACGGGGGTGGCACTCCTCTTGACCTTCCCCTTACCCTTCCACGAAATTGCCGCAGCCTCGGCTGGCGTCCGCCTCCCTGGGACAGCGGACGGGGGCAGGGCGGGGCGGGTAGGAGGCCTGCCTCTTGGATGGGCACAACGCCGGTGCCGGCAACTGTAAGACAACGCGGGCTGCGTCAGCGTTGAGCGGTACGCCCGGTCCTCTAGGACGCCGAGGCATCTCTCGATTGCCGCCATGAGCTCGGTGAGAGTACTGACACGCTGTGGCGGCGATCCGGGCGCTGCGTTGGACGCGGTCCTGGGTGTCATCCTTGCCGGCCCTGCCGTCGTCGAAAGCGACGTGTGTTGCTCCGACTGCGTCCCGGGAGGCCCCTTGACCAACTTGGTCAGGTTTGCGACCTCCTGTCGCCGGGATGATCGGCCGGGAGGATCTGTAGCCGGGACGCGGCAATTTCCGCCTCCAGGCTGGCCACCTGGCTCCGAAGCCTCGTTTCTTCCGCAGGAACGCTCCGCGCAAGGAGGTCATCCAGTGAAGACTGGGCGGCAGTCACGGCCGTTTTCACCACCTGCCTCTTACCCTGAAGGTTCTTCGTGCCACCCTTCATTGCTTCCGCAATCCGGGTGCTATAGTTCTCACGCGGTTGGAACCTCTTTGTCTCTGCCACTTGGCAGGAACGGCGGGGACCTTGAAGACTTGAAGTCTTGCGGTATTGGTCCTTCGTCGCCATCGCCAAATACTTTGGCTTCGGAGCTAGACTCGCTGAAGCGGTCCCGCCCAGAGCAGCTGGTGCTCCGGTCTCGCGATGGCCCCTCCTTCGGTGCCCTCTTTTCCAAGGTCCTCTTTCCTGGAGTTTTCCCGGAGGCAGGACCCACCTCCTTTCGACTAGCAACGTCGTCAGTCGCAGCGGTCGACGCGACCTCTGCGTCGGTTTCGGGGGTGGTTTTAAGGTACACCCCCTGGCCTGTCGGGCTTTGTTGACCCCTCCCAAATACCAGATGGGGGTCGCTGTGACTGGTGCCGGGCCTAAGCCCCGCATCAGTCACAGCCGGGTGTTCGTGGAGCGAAATGTCGTCTCCAGTTCCCCGTTGGGTAATTTTATCCTTTGTAGTTTGCAAAGCCATTTTTTAGTAAGTTTAACGTCCTTCGACGGGAGACACCCTAGACGTGACAGCTCCCCTGCACGATTCATCCCCTCACCGGGTGTCAGAGCTTGGGATTGGGTTAATTTTTTATAGAGGTGTTCATCCTCGCGGCCCCAAGGGGCCACCGTACTTGTCAGTTCAGGATTACGGCCGGGCCGGGCGGGGGTCTTCACAAGACCGTTCCGCCCGCCCGTTGGTTTTTATCGAGGTTTCCTTGCTCACGGTTCCGCAGAACCACCCTGCTGCCAGGCGGGGTTCGGCCCGACTGGTCCGACGATCGGTGGTCTCTGTGAGTCCGTGTCCGGCTCCGCTGATGAACTCAACGGTATCGAACCCGTCGCCCTACGGGTTTCTCCACACAGCAGCACTCTGCTCAGCAGAGTGTCGGTGGAGAGACCTGGGCCTCCATAGGCCCCTGCCTTGGTGGGTCTGTGTTCCTCATCTTCTGAGGAGACAATACCCCCACCTTGGCCAGAATTAGCCGTAGTAGCTACAACTCTGCGGTATGTTGTCGCAGAGTTGCAGCCACTGCCGTTGCTCGGGGTGCACCACGTGGAGGATCAGACCAAAGCACCCCCGAATATAACGATTACGAAGTAATGCAGTGTAAATCTTTAATAATATCTACAATTAAGAACAATAAACACAAGATAGAACCTATGTTAAAAGTGAATGTTGTAAAACCTAAACACGCGAGGGTGTTGTCTCAAGAGCAAGTGGACGTGGCAATTGTTTAAGCTGCAACGTAATCAAAGAATACCCGTAAATGCTTCAACAGAAAGCAATTTATTGAGCGAAGCGAGCCGAAGGCGAGCGGAGCTCTCAACGGGTGACTCAAATTACGATTTATGTTAAATTGTGTTAAATTGTTTCTCGGCGAATACACGGCCGATTTCGGATTTTCTTGCACTCATCAAAAGCTTACAGAATTACCCAGGTTCTTACGAAGCCAGAATTTTGAATTTCGATCAAATAAAAATAATTCAATTGATGGTAAAAATTCCCATATGTAGCGTAATGACAAAAAATACTTTGACAGAGTTATATCGCTTTGAATCAAAACTCGCTTCGCTCAAATATATGCTGCAGCGTAACGGTACGTTTCGCGACTGCGGCGACCTAGTTGTGCTAAAGAGCAAAACATTCTTAATATTGATTGTTCGGCGAGTTGGTTAATCGTTTCAAGAGTAGAAACAATATTGTCGCCGGAAAAATGTGTAATATTTTTTATTTGCAAGTCACTTAAATATAAACTAGGTATGCAATGTATGCTACTAATTGCAAATGTTGAGCGGAGCAAATTTTTTTTTTTTAATGCTCTTTTTCATGATTTCAGATATATGCACTCTCGGGTATGATGTCGACCAGCATGCCAAATTTGGTCAAAATCGGTCGAGCCGTTTCGGAGGAGTTATATATGGTGATTAATAAAAAACAAAAATGTCTGTTTGTATAGTTAGTTAGTTTGGTTTGCACAACGCAATAGCATCGGTCTCTTGGCCGTCGTTATAACCGGATTCTACTGTACTTACATATTTCTAAACTGCACTGAAACAAGGTAAATAATAGGGTTAGTACCTACCTACCAAAGTAATATTTAATTAGTTTGTATAATTGTTGTCTAAAAATAATCTATTGCTATTCGTTTAACTATTCAGTATTATTAAAATAATCCACATTTTACTAGGTAATTATAAGTTTTATTCCCAAAACAATAATTATTTTCTATCACACATGGTTCTCACAGCACAATCGAAAAAAGAATGGCCGTTCGTTCGAAAACAACACCTTCAATACTTTTTAGTCAAGTAAAATACTTTTAATAGATTTAAATTCTAAAAGGCTATTCCAAAAATAAATTAAATTGCCAAATAAAGTAATGATTTCTAACAGTCTCAATCGTTAGAGTTTAGATAAAATAAATGATTGTCGAACTCTGCGGTCACCAGTTTGGCCAGTAGGTCGCACTCCATCTGCTTCGCTCATATTACATTCACCCAACAATATTAAAGAAACGTTGTAATGACACTTCTCTCATTGATCTTACCTACCCTCCATATTTACATGGTTTGGTACAGGTTTTATGTGTAAGCTAATCATTATATTTTACTGCAGTTATGTGAGTGTCATGTGAATGTTGCATGCCGTGATCAGACGAGAACCACGCTCCTCATATCAACAAACGCAGTGCAGTTTCATTGTTACTAATAACTTATTTAGGTAAGATTTTTTATAGTTCTAAGTTCTTTGCAAACCTAGTATTTAATTTTATTAAAAATATAAAATACTTTGAAGAATATTTTGGACTCATTAGATAGTTAGTTCTAATTCCCGGAATAGGTAAGACGAGTACCTATCTAGGTACCCAGGTAAATGACCAAGTACCTGGCAATCATCTTAAATGGGCGTCATGCTTTGACAGGCGACAGGATGAGGCTTTTGTTGATGAAAGCTTTCCAATACTTTCCATGATTTGTCTATTATTAACTCCATAGTTTTGTTCAGTTTAAATGTACGTATATTATTAATATAGGTATTTATGATGATTCCAATAGTAAAGTTACTATATTATTAAAACTGAACATAGGTATACTTAACATAAAAATACATTCGGTGTTTGCGCTATGTCCTCTTGGGTATTATAAAGATGTGCGGTACTATACCTACCATAGTAAAAATATAAGTTTTAGTTTTACTGACAGGTGGGACTTATCTCGAATTAGTAGTTACGAACGCCACAGAAAAAAAATGCATATTTTACGATGTTATGTTATATCATAATAATATGCAATAGTTTATCTGAACCAATTGCACTGTATTAAAGTTGTACCGACATATAAATCATGGTCGGCCGTTCAATTTTGTCCAATTAAATGACTAGGTCCTTACATCCTGCACAGTATTTCCAACCAAGCATCAAGTCACTGTATATGATATTTACTGACTTTAGAACTGACTGATATTTAGAATCTAATAGCCAGTATATTGGTACAAGCAGTTAATTGTCACAACAAGATTTGTTGATGTGGGTAAATCAATGTAACTATGTACCTACTTATCTTTCAGTAGATATAAGTAAAGTAACTGTGACAAAGAACACGCTTATTTCGTAAATATACACCGTTATTAGTAGGTACTTAGCAGACATGTTGTAATTAGAATATTTTTTGTGAACACAGCGCCAGACGAATAAAAAATAATATACGTGGGTAGGTAAAAATAAATATCGAAACTTAGTTATTTGACGTCTGTGGTCGAAAATTTGCAAGGTCAGTCAAAACGTGAAAGAATGTGGAAATATTTTTGCTTTATCCTGTTTAAATGCATTTATTTGTAGAATCGAGAAAACACCGAGGTACCTTCAGAATGGAGCCAATGACAGAAACTGAAGTAACGGACGAGACCAATTTTGAGAACTGGTATGTACATTCAATTTGTGATATATAATTTTCCTTTTAATTTTGAAGTTTACACTTCTGTAAACATAAGTTCGTAATGAATTCTTCTTTGGTGGGGGGTACGATTGTATGAAAAAGTGCGGTTTTCAGTTCCGGGTGTTCGGGTGTTTTTTATTTCACTGTATACTGTATACTTACTATTAATAAAAATGTTAGTTACTAGTTGGACACTATGAGGACTTAAATTGTAGGGCAGGTTACATCGTGTGTTAAATACATCGAAAGTAGGTAAAGTAGTTTGTACTTAATCATCATTATAATCACAGCCCATTTGTCACCCACTGCAGGTCAAATACGTTTCTAAAATATTGAATGGAATCAGGCGTTACATGGCGAAAGTCCATGATAAAACAATGGGGTAAGATGTTGAATTTTTATATAATAGCACTAATTTCGCTAAATAGAAGACATTACAAACATCGACATATGTTTCACCTACTCACGAGGCATTCTGACAGTCTTTCTTCTATTTAACGAAATTAGTGCAATTATATAAAAATTCAACATCATACCCCATTGTTTTAAATACGTTTCTCCCAAAGAGTATAGAAGAGGTAGGGTAGGGTTGATATAGGGTTTTGTGTCGAGATTTCGTTATCTAAACATTTATATTTTATTTTTATTTTTTTTTTCTAAATACATAGGTAATAAGTACCCAAAATTTACGTTAAAACCGTACTTAGAAAATACCCAACCTCCAAAACAAACAATTGTGGATCACACAAATATTTGATTCAACTCGGGAATCAAGACTCGAAGGAGTCGAAAGCCGATGCACTACCGACCATGCCATCGAAGCAGTAGTTAGTAGGTACCTACGTAAGTAGTTATTATTAAATCTACTAACCTTCACGAAGAACTGTCTTGTCCCCATCACGCACTTTATTTTGGTGTTGATTCGCGTTGTGACAAGTTAACAATGAAGGATTTTATGAACGATTGTCCTTTTTACCTTTTTATATCGAGGATTATCTCAAACCATTACAATTGCTGTCCGAGAGTTGTAATTAAAAAAATCATGACGTTAATGTCTCCGCGAGAACTAATGTGGATCACAATGCCAATAAGAATCCTTTTTTTTTAATAACCGACGACGCCAAGTACCTAATTGAAAAAGGTAAAATAATTTAAAAGAATATCCCTCGCGGGCTGTCATTGAATGAACTAGTTTTGCAGTTTTATTAGTAACGTGAATAATAATTGGAGTGGGTAGGCCGTGCCCCATACAATGGGACACGGAGGTTGATGATACTTTTTTTTTTCATTTACAATGAAATTTAAAATAGTGATGACAGCCCGCGACGGGTATTCTTTTAAATTATTTTATCCTTTTCAATTAGGTAATTTTGAAAAAAGTTTGAAAAAAAAAACAAAATACAAAGTATTAACGCTTCGTCCAAACGCGTCAATATTTTGATTTTGTTTATTTTTGGATTGTTAGAGAGTATAGACGTTATATACTGCAACGTCCTCTAGTGGGTTAAACTGCATCAAAACCGTATTGGTAGTTTTGGATTTGCACAAACAAATGTTTACTGCAGCGCCCCCTTGTGAGTTGTCACCGTAACACCTATTTAAGAACATGCACCAATTAAACTCTAACCCGTAATTGAAAACTGCATCAAAATCGAACTAGTGGTTTTGAACAAAAATAGCAACATTGATTATAACAAAAAATGTACGCTGCAGTGCCCCCTGATGAGTTGTCATCGTAACATCTACCTAAGAACATGCACCAACCAAATCCGAACACATAACTGAAAAATGTATCAAAATCGGACTAGTAGTTTTGGAGAATAATGGCAACACATATTTGCACAAACACAAACAAAAAACATCCTCTCACCCCAAACGCATATACCGTCTCAGCTTCGTCGTGGGTCGGTGACAATTGGGGGTGCTCTTTTGCACTCATATTACTTACGGCTATTTACTGGCAACTGTTGTTTACGTAATATTCCTAATAAATGTAGGACACTTTTGACACAGTACTGTGCCTGTGTACCTATTATGGTGTAATTATTTGGCAAACACGATAGTTTACTGTTCTATTTATATTGTAGATATATACCCGACTAACTTCTAGCTACTAGTACCTTAGGTAACTAGAGGTATTATATCTAATTCGGTGTGAAAAAGCGAAAACTTAGTAACGTAACGTGTAATTTAATCAATTAGAAATGACAGGAAATAGAAACTTTGAAAGGCCCTTTTCTTTCAATACCGCGGCCCCAGGCCGCGGCCGCTCCTACCTCCGTTGCCGATCGCAGACCTACTACGAAGTCACGGAGCAAGGGCTCTCGCTTTCAGGGCCCATGGAGGGGTCCCGGCTTAGACACATGCAGCCTCTCCGGAGTTCGTGCGGTATCCCCTTATTGCCACCTCCAATCCCAGCCGCCGTATCCGACCCACGACCTGAGCAACACCCGTCGCGACCTTGAGTGCTGCCTCCTGGTACGTTGCTTTGGAAGGCTCTCCAGTAAAGTAGTATTTTTGCACTTTTGCCCATATACATAGGACTCATCGATTTATACAGTAACGCTGTTAACAGTAAAATGTAAAATAACGCCTGTTCCTTAAGGATATCCTTAATAGGGCGTACCCGGGACGCCTGGCAATGCACGTTAAACTTTCTTCCTTTGCGGACATTTAAAATAAATGGGCCAGAGTTGTTTGCAACTTGAGAACAATAATATTCTTATCGGCAAAATGTGGGTGTATAATTCACCTGTGCCTCGATCCCCTCCTCGGGATAGATCGTATGTATGTATGTACCTTTCACATATTTATATTAGGTCCATAATTAATCATTTTATTGATTATGTAAGTAACTACCTAAATAAAAAAAACATACCAGTTATTATATTATTATTCAGAAAGAATGAAAATAAAAAATAATTAGTGTCTAATAACATTGGTAGTATCCATACTAGTCCTGTTGTACGAAAGTTTAATTTTGTTTATTAGTCGTCCTCGATGGTTTTAGTGACAGTGAGATTAGAACATTGTTATCTATTTGAACACAGACGTAATTTCCCTAATTAATGTAACAATCAGGGAAATGTCAAATCTAAAAATTGTAGATCTCGTCCATTTGTTAAATTAATCAGGTATTATTAAATGTTTTATTCACATTTACAGTGCTACTATTTTTTTAACGTAATTAATATTAACTAGTCCGACATTAAGTTCTGTTACAAAGTAAAATGCAATTTTTGTACCTAATACCACTGTGTCAGATTTAGCTTTTATTTAAAGGGGGGGGATTTACTTTAGATCATTACTATTTTAATAGCTATAAATTTTATAATTATGCTGACTAGGTATGTATGTAGGAGTGTCGAAATGTGTGTTAGCTATAATATTTACAAAAATAATTCTTGTTACCTAAGAAAATAAAACCATGCCTTATGAGATCTAGCTTGAGTGGAAATGGGCACTCTAAACATAAATAACCTAAGTCAAGATTGCCGGGTATGGAGTTTGTGAATAAGGGTACCATACCGTATTACTTTCCACTCAAAAGCTCAAAGTACATCAATGTGCAATAAGACATTGAGTAATGTTAACTATGCTAGTACAGTTGCCTAAAAGATTTTTTCGTCCCTAATTCTGGTAACAACTTGACTCTCATGCATCAAAACATACATGGTATTGAAGCAAAAGGAAAATATCTGAATGGACTCTAGATATCATTTAACATAAAGTTAGCCCGGATATAATTTGCATGACAGAAACGTTTGTTAACTCGGGTTCTGAGTAAATTATTTACTTAACGAACTATGAACTAGCATCCAGCTATTGTCGACCTAAAAAAAGGGGTGGAAGCTGCATTATAGTATAAATTTATTTATTTTATTTATTATTCTTACGTACTAATTATCTTTACAGGTGTAACCTAATGCGATTAAGTAACTTATACATATAAAAATCAAAAGGGGTATTTCATTTAAAAAACTAGACCTCTTTAATGGCCTAAGACAGATCTTTCATTTTGAACTTTGTGCAGTTAAGCTGGAACCAGAAAACTTAATTACAATTTGAGGGTTCCTTCAATGGTTTAAACCACTTGCTATTTAGATACCTCTCAAAATACTCGAAAAGTAACCAAATAATTACGGGGGATTTAAACATAAACACGCTTGACATAAAACGAAATACAACTTGACATGTTAAGCACATACTAACCTAACATCATACACAACTGACCCTACTACTCGTAGACGCAAATTGTGTATTGATTTAATAATAAGCAACATGAAGACTGCGAAGACCGCTTCGTCTCTCGGTTCGCAATATTGCTCAGCTTATTGCATGACCCGCGCGTTACTCTATTGAGAATATAAATAGATTTTGTGAATATTTACCTATCATACAATGTTTTATGAGGAAACGGACATAAACTTATCATTTAATTCTTTTTATGACTATTTTTGCATTCTGTATAAACTATGTTTTCCCATGATGAGGGTATAAACAAAATGTTCTGAAAAAAAAATTGATGTCAAATGGACTGAGAAAAAACTATCATTATAGGGAAAATCTGCGTCAAAGATATTATTCGAGTGGGTCAGAAAGACATAGAGCAACACGGTCGTCGTATCACGGTCGTCATTTACGACAAGAAAGACAAGCATAACTATTTAAGGTATGACAAATTATTAAAAAAGTGTATTGAGACATCAAAACGAAATAATGGTAAAATATATGTCTTAAATAGCAGAAATATTACTAGTGGTTTGGTCTCCCTTGTTCGACCGAAAGGAATTTGACAAATGTTCACTTCCCAAAAAAATTTTCGCATAATTTCATTTGCCAAATTAATACTTAGCAAAAAATCTATTCACAAAAAATTGTAACGCAAACCTAATGTTTGGGAAATGAAAGTTTAAACTATAACTTGTTTACCAACTAGTACTTTTAACATTTTTTATTTAGTCAAATATTTCAGTTGGAATTTCTATTAATTCTTTTTTCTATTAATGCAAGTCGTTTCTGGCACTCGCCGGCCGCTGCCGCGGCACCGCTCGCGTCGCTCGTTCGGCTCGTGTGTACGAGGTCACAGTTTTAACTTAACCTGACCATTTTGTTTAAAGAAGAAATTAACCCAATCTAAATAGTTCAGTTCCGCGTAACCTACTAAAAACAATCTCTTTTTTCTACTAATGCAAGTCGTTACTGGCCGCTGCCGCGGCACCGCTCGCTTCGCTCGCTCGGCTCGTGCGTAGGAGATCACAGTTTTAACCTAACCTAACCTACCTATTTTGTTTAAAAAGAAATTAACCTAATCTAAATAGTTGAGTTCCGGGTAACCTACTAAAAACAATGTATTTTTTTCTATTAATGCAAGTCGTGTCTGGCACCGCTCGCTTCGCTCGCTCGGCTGGCGCGTAGGAGGTCACAGTTTTAACCTAACCTAACCATTTTTTTAAAAATTAACCTACTCTAACTACTTCCATAAATAAACTAATATCAAGTATCAGTTGTCTGAAGATTGTTTGCTGTAATAAATTATTTGATTAAAGACCAAATGCCATAATGACATTATACTTGGTAATATTTTGCCAAGTAAAAATTTGACTAAATAAAAATATGCGTACTAAAATCATTCGAAATATTGCAATGGTATAAAAAAAGGTTACTAAATTTTGTTTGGGTAATGAAATTTTGTCAAAATCTTTTCGGCAAAACGGCAGGCACCCCTAGTGGTTCTGTGAACCGTAGAATTCGTGAGCTTTGTTTGGAAAATTTATTTTTCAATTTTCTTTATTACTCTTTCATGTTTCATCCAATCCAAAAATATCATTCGCATGTTATTCATTGTAAGCAAGTAGTGCGTGTGTAAAGTTTCATGAAAATCGGTTGATAAATACAGCCGCAAACATGATCTGACAGAACCAGTAGATGTAGAGGTACAGACGAAAGAAATACTAAAACAATGGAAATATGATGTTGAATCTTTAGATAATTGCAATGATTTTGCTAAATAGAAGACATTATAAACGTCGACATATGTTTCACCTACTTACGAGGCATTATCATAGACTGTCTCAAACAGAACAGCAAAATCCGAGGAATGAACGTAGCTGTTTTTAAGATATGAGCGTACAAATTTCGTTAGCTCGATGTAAATATGATGTAAAAATATGATGTTGAATCTTTAGATAATTGCAATGATTTTGCTAAATAGAAGACATTATAAACGTCGACATATGTTTCACCTACTTACGAGGCATTATCATAGACTGTCTCAAACAGAACAGCAAAATCCGAGGAATGAACGTAGCTGTTTTTAAGATATGAGCGTACAAATTTCGTTAGCTCGATGTAGGAAGTCTCACTTGTAAGTACTTCACTGTTGAACATAATGTTAGAGAGATTCAGACATGCCAAAACGAAAAACGGGGGGGGGTAGAACTATTAACTATGGGTCCGTTAGTGATAATTAGGTATTTTTAAAAAGAAACTTATTATTACCAAAGCTATGGTGCGACATGTGCCTCATACAAATACAAACTACTGTGCCTGTCTCTCCGTGAACAACGCAAAGCAGAGGGGAGGTATGGAAATCCGTCTGTTCATTGCGTAGGGTGTCAACATCACGCTTTACTATTTCTAAGCGCTCCCAAACACACAATTTGAACCCTTTCTCGCCTAACTTCAAAATCTCAAAGGTGTTATTATTGTTTAGAGTATGTCCAGTATCTAAAAGATGTTTAGCGAAGTGGGACTTCTCTGGACAACCATTACGAAACGCTGACAAATGCTCCCTATATCTATCCTCGAAAGAACTACCTGTCTGCCCCACATACAACATACCACACGTATCACACCGTAACAAATAAACGCCTGACTTTTTTGAATTAATCACCAAATGTTTACCATTACATAAGTCCCTCAGGGTGTTCTGGGCTCTGAAAGCTGGAAATATATTGTTATCTTTCAGGATTTTGGATACACTCGACGTTACGGAACCCAGATACGGTAAACAGGCAGTGTATTTCCTGCTAGGCCCAGGGGAAGGGTGCAATAATTGGTAACTTATTTGTCTACGTTTTCTGTTTAACATTGAATACACCATGCCCACACCATAGCCATTGGAATGTGCTATATGATATACCTATTATACTCAACTCACTATTATATGATTGTTCGCTCAATGGAACCCTCAACAATCTATTTATTAAGCCGTGAAAAGACGCCATCTTATGTTGCCAGGGATGGTTAGAGGAATGAGGAATTACCACATCTGTGCAAGTTGGTTTTCTATAAATATTAAACATATGGCTATCACCATTCCTTGAAACTGACAAATCTCAGAAATGAAGGAAGGAATCAGTTTTTACTTCTAATGAAAATTCTATCCTGGGGTGTATTAAATTGAGATTAGAGACCAAATTACTAAGCTGGCGTTTAGTACCCGTCCAACAAATGATAACATCATCTACTCAGACTAGAAGAAGAATATAGACGGAACATGTAGAATGAACACGTGAAGCCAAATGACACTTTCAATGTGTGCGTGTGACTCCGATTTCCGTGTACCGATACCACTAACGGCGTGTGCGTAATGTTGCCAGCAAATGAAAAATCTCCAAAAAATCTTAGTGGACATATATGATGGATAATTAATATTTGTATTTGTATTAATATTTGTATAAATGTTATCTGCAATTATTTTATATCATTTACACAAATGATTATTATGATATGTGCCTAAAATGGGGAAGTGTTAAAATAAATGAAAACGTGATAAACAGTGAGTAAACACACTTTAATTACTAGCTTTCAAAAAAATTCCCATAATTAAAATAATCCTTTTTTAAAATGAATGAACAAAGCTCCATTCCAGTGTAAGTACAAGTTACAGTCAACAACAAAAGTTGAATGGCACAAAAATATTTATTATTCTTTTTTACATCCCAATGCATGTGCCACAGCAATGTACTAGTAATGTTAGAATACCCAAGGACAAAGTTAATATATTTCGTGTTTTGTTTATGATTTTGTGATCGGTTTAACAGCTATAGTGATCAACAGATAAGAATTATTGGTTAAGCTACTTTTGTCGTTGACTATACATGAAGTAGATATCAATAGTCGTTAGGTTAAGACTGAGGCCTTTGTAGTGTTAGACTGAAATTAAAATACTGACACAGTAACATAAATAAATTGGATCAGAACACAGGCTGGGAGGTCAGACAGCGGTCAATTCCAAGATTGCCGAAATACCCAAGCCACGCATAGTAAGTAGATGCCGGACACAGATGTGATCGGGAGTTCGGGACTAACGCACGAATGATGATGATGATAATTAGAAACATCGAGCTTGTCAACATTGATGACACTGATTTTTTTTACTCAGTACTTTATAATTCCCATAAATACTGCAAAATATTTTGTGGAAATGATGAAAAAATTATGGCAACTCTGTATAGTATGGCGGAGGTTTTGTGTTCCTAGTTTGTGCAACTAAAATATTTAGAAAAATGTTATGAAATCTAATAAGAAATAGTTAATTACTTATGAAACGATAATCCAGCATTCTTCCTATGAATAGTTGAAGTGTTTTTACACCTTTTCACCACACAATACGGCATATTTATAATATTTTGTTCAACCGTGATCGCACATGCGTACACACTCGCTGCTCACAAAGGAGTGCGAGCGGAATGGTATCCCATTGCTATATAGTATCCCTTTTGGCGGCTTCACTCGCTAGTTCTATTCGTTCCGTCTATGTTATTCTTTTAGTCTGAGATCATCTACATATCTGAAATAATACAAAATATGACTGTTTTTAACTAAATAAAATGTTTGGTCTCAAAAAAGTCCATAAATATATCCGCCATTAGGGGGCTCAAAGGAGAACCCATGGATAACCCATCCTTTTGTAAGTAATAGCGGTTGTCGAATGGAAAACAGTTCTGTGTCATACATAGGTATGTAATTTAGTTAATTTTAATATTTCATCACTTTTTTTAGTGCGAATCCTATTAATTTCTAATTGATTTTTTATGATTTCCAGGCATTCATTATAAGGAACGTTTGTGAACAGACTTTTTACATCCAACGACACTAAAAGGGCATTGCGGGGTAGTTTGATATTTTTTTATTTTGTTAATTAAGTCACTATTATTTTTTAATGAGAATTTTGGGTTAATATTAATTGTTTCTTTAATAAGTGTATTTAAATATTTGCCCAACTTGAAAGCCGGTGCTCCTGTATATGCAACGACGGGACGAACAGGGCACCCCTCCTTATGTATCTTCGGAAGACCATACAACAAAGGACATCTTGGGTTCATATGTAAAAGTGTTTTATACAACGGCGAATTCTCCGGGAACAAATAAGACGTGGACTTTATTGAAAGCTTAAGTTCAGCTTGAAACCTTGAAGTCGGATTCACAGGAAGGTGTTGAAAATCATCAGATAGAATGATGTTATTAATTAGTTATGTAGTCTGCCCGAGGGATCAGTACCACGGTTTTGCCCTGACTACATAACTAAGATTCCATCCTTAATTTTTTAGATTCGTCAGTCTCAAGGAATGGTGATAGCCATATGTTTAATATTTATAGAAAACCAACTTGCACAGATGTGGTAATTCCTCATTCCTCTAACCATCCCTGGCATCATAAGATGGCGGCTTTTCACAGCTTAATAAATAGATCGTATAGGGTTCCATTGAGCGAACAATCATATAATAGTGAGTTGAGTATAATATGTCATATAGCACATTCCAATGGCTATGGTGTAGGCATGGTGTATTCAATGTTAAACAGAAAACGTAGACAAATAAGTTACCAATTATTGCACCCTTCCCCTGGGCCTAGCAGGAAATACACTGCCTATTTACCATATCTGGGTTCCGTAACGTCGAGTGTATCCAAAATCCTGAAGGATAACAATATATTTCCAGCTTTCAGAGCCCAGAACACCCTGAGGGACTTATAAAATGGTAAAGATTTGGTGATTAATTCAAAAAAGTCAGGCGTTTATTTGTTACGGTGTGATACGTGTGGTATGTTGTATGTGGGGCAGACAGGTTGTTCTTTCGAGGTTAGATATAGGGAGCATTTGTCAGCGTTTCGTAATGGTTGTCCAGAGAAGTCCCACTTCGCTAAACATCTTTTAGATACTGGACATAAACAATAACTAATACTACTAATATACAATAACTAAACAATAATAACACTTTTGAGATTTTGAAGTTAGGCGAGAAAGGATTCAAATTGTGAGTTTGGGAGCGCTTAGAAATAGTAAAGCGTGATGTTGACACCCTACTCAATAAACAGACGGATTTCCATACCTCCCCTCTGTTTAAGTTGTTCGCGGAGAGACAGGCACAGTAGTTTGTATTTTTATGATGCACATGTCGCACCATAGTTTTGGTAATAAAAAGTTTCTTATTAAAAATACCTAATTATCACTAACGGACCCACAGTTAATAGTTCTACCCCCCCTTTTTGGTATTGGCATGTCTGAATCTCGCAAACATTATGTTCAACAGTGAAGTACTTACATGTGAGACTTCCTACATCGAGCTAACGAAATTTGTACGCTCATATCTTAAAAACAGCTACGTTCATTCCTCGGATTTTGCTGTTCTCTTTGAGACAGTCTTGATAATGCCTCTTGAGTAGATGAAACATATGTCGATGTTTATAATGTCTTCTATTTAGCGAAATCATTGCAATTGTCTAAAGATTCAACATCATATTTTCCATTGTTTTATCATGGACTTTCGCCAGGTAACGCCTGACTCCATTCAGTATTTTGAAAGAAATTCTCCCCAGTCTGCAAGTTGAAACGGAGACTTCGGTCGCTTCACTCCTTTAGTCAACTAAAAAGTGAAACGGAAGTCACATATACTAGTGGTTCTGTGAACCGTAGACTTCGGAAGCTTTGTTTAGAATTTTTTTTTTTTTTTTTTTTATTACTCTTTCATTTTTCATCCAATTCAAAATATATCGTTCACATGTTATTCATTGTAAGCAAGGAGTGTGTGTGTGTGTAAAGTTTCATGAAAATTGGTTGATAAATACGGCCGCAAACATGATCTGACTGAACCCGTAGATGTAAAGATGTGTACAGATGAAATAAATTCTCCCCAGTCTGCAATTTGAAACGGAGACTTCGGTCGCTTCGCTCCCTCAGTCAATAAAGCAAATTACATAGCCGAGAATAAGAGAGTTACTGATGGATCGGAAATGGCAACTTGAACGACTTCTTTATATCTTTAACTAATGTGACAAACAGCTTAGTGCATAACAAATGTACTAAAAATAAACAGGTTAAATCTATATTTCTGTCTCCAGTTGATGAGCCATATATGTATAGAACCATTATGTCTCTCACCAACTCTTCATCTGAAGGTTACAACTCAATAAGTACAAAAATCGTCCTTTTACATATACGTCTAAATAAAATTTTATTTATTTAATAAAATTTGTGAAACAACGCCCTACACGCCCTAAACACTTAAACGGGCAAAAGATATAACGAGAAGTAATAATATTAGAAATCTATATAGGATAGACAATACCAGTGTATTGGGCGTTATACCTAGAACGACCCGAATGCAAAAAAAAAACAGTTAAAGAATGTGTGTGAAAATCTTCAATAAGGTCCCTGAATATATTAAAACACTGCCAACAAATAAATGTCTTGCAGCTTTAAAGGAGTGGTTAGTCGATAAGGTGTTATATTCCATTCATGATTTCCTGAATGGTTAAATGTTTGTAACCTGTGTCTCACTGAATTAAATTCGTATAGATATAAAATAAAATGAATAACTAGTGGATATTCAATTACTTATTAATTATTATTTACATTATGTACAATTTGCATGCTATCAGAATATGGCTAAGTGGGTAATGCTCTGTTAACATAACTAATTACTTACCTACCTAAAACTTATGTAAAACCATTATTATGTACCACCCCATTTATTTGCAAATAAATATTATGAATTATGAGCACCTACTAGATATAAGATAACTAAGTACTTAATACAATATAAGTTTAACATAATATACCAACTCAGTAAATATAAAGAAATGCTCCTGCTTACTACACATAGGTACATAGAAAAACTTTCAACCTCCAAAAGAAATAGTTGCTGATCATACAAATATTTGACCCGGGACTTGGGCCCTACTCCACCGTGTGAATCCAATACACTCGAACTACGAAATGCGGATTTTGAATAAAAAATTAAAAGAAAACTTTTTCGAAGATTACTACTTTGTTAGGTACATCGACACACTGTGTCCTGCAAAGTGCCAAGATTATTGGACAATACACGGTATTTATAGTTACAGTGTTTTGACAAAGCGCAAGTACAACAAAATGCAATAAAGTGTTTGCAAAGTCGCGAAGAATATTTCAGCATTGTAGGTGTCGTGTTTTTGACTGAGGGAGCGAAGCGACCGAAGTCTTCGTTTCAACTTGCAGACTGGGGAGAATTTCTTTTGTCTGTACCTCTACATCTCTACATCTACGGGTTCTGTCAGATCATGTTTGCGGGCCGTATTTATCAACCGATTTTCATGAAACTTTATATACACACTCCTATAAATTTTCTAAACAAAGCTCCCGAAGTCTACGGTTCACAGAACCACTAGTGATATTATTTGACTTGTTCCTTTAAGAAAATAGAGTCTAATTTGCGTTGTAACATCTCAGAACTTTTCATACAAAGTAAAACAAGTCTTAGATAAAAAAATATTTAAGTAATCAAGCTTTTATCCTCATAATATTGCATTGTCATGGGACTTACATACGCGTGCAAAGTCTCAGCTCAATCGGAAACCGGGAAGTGTGTTAAATTTTACTTGCAAGTTTTGATTTCATACGGACATCGGGACTTATGTTTTTTTTTTGGTAAAAGTAAATAAAAACCTGTAAGAAGTGGGCACGTCGTACAATGAAACAGGCTTAAAGGAATCGAAAGAGCGTTGTTAATTCAAAGCACTGTAACTCTAGATAATGTGTGTTGGATTCAAACGGTACGTGAGAAGGACATAATGACTTCATGTGTTCCTGAAATCATCAAGTGAAACCTAAAAACTGGGTGCTTCAAGCTTACCTATCCATACCGAATTGTCGCCTATTTCTTTTAAGAGGTGTGGATGTAAAATTATTTCATCATTTCTAACATGTGTTTTTTTTTGTATTATAGTAATAAGCCTGGTGAAATAATAACCTCGAGCGTCCAGGGTGTTTTTAGACCGGTATGTATGTCAATTTAAGTAATTTTTTTGTTAATTAGAGTTCAATACCCATTTCCATTTTACCATTGGTTCTATTTTAATTTTACCCATTGGGTATATAACTCTAATTAATAAAATAATAGAATATTAGTAATAAATAGAAACCGGATTGTATGCATTTGAATTTTCCCGGGAGCCCTAATCAGACTGTGATCACGGCCCGATGCAACTCGCTCGAAACGTCAGGCCATATTAATAGTATGAGATAATTTACACCTTTAAGTCCCAAAGTCGTAAAAACTATCCAAATATATATCCTTTACTTAATTAACATTTTTTTAGTGACCGACCGAAGTTTCGGTTTTGTTTTCGGTGTGTGCTAGTTTTGGCAGAACAATCGAGTTTCGGTTTGAGTTTCGTTTTCGGTGGAATTTGGCCGAAACTTTCGGTTGCGCTGATCTAGATCTAGATGGCAGTATATCTTGAAAATACTCATATATGACTTATAAAGACAAAGACACCAAAGGTGCAAGGATATAATGATTAAAGTATTCAATTGAGTCTTATTATCTGTACTTAAAATAAATCTGTAGAAGTGAAAATTCTGTACATTGAAAATATAATGGCAGGGGGTGTTACTAGACCGACACCGAACCCAAAAATGTGATAAATTTTTTTTTGTCTGTCTGTCTGTCTGTTTGTTCAGGCATCACGCAAAAACTACCGGTTCGATTACGATGAAACTTGGTATAATTATTCTTTAATATCCTGGGCACCACACTGGGTACTTTTTATTCAGGAAAGTATATACAATAAAAAGCAAACTTAATTTTGCGGTTCGATGCCTAGACCCGAGTACTGTACCAACCGCAAATAATAAGTTTGTCGCAGGTTTTTTTTTATATTGGATTCGCCAAATTGACGCCGCCCGTCTGGTGGTAAGTCGTGACGACGTCTAGCGATTGTGGGCCACTCTCGCAGCACACAATACTACAGAGAGTGGCCCTGTACTTGACGACCTACTGATGTGCCTCTTCACGCTCCGCTTAAAGAACCGAGGGTTATATGTGGGAGGAAACACGTGTATAGGCAGAGCGTTCCAGGCTGCTATCGTTCGGCAGAGAAACGCACGTTTAAAACGTTCGGTTCTCGCGAACATGCTATCCACTGTGTGGGAGTGGCATCTCTGCCCGGCACGCGTTGTTCGGGATCGGAAGGAAGAGGGTGGGATCAGATTGAAGAGCTCTTCAGAACAGGTTACGTCACCCGCAGTGGAGTTCACTAAGGGGCGCTGCACACCGCTAAGATAGGTACTATAATATTTTAACTTAAGATACAATATCGCTCGCTATACAATTCAATGGACTATCACACACGACGTAGATAATAAACTAGGTATGCAATACATGCTACTAATTGCAAATGTTGAGCGGAGCAAATTATCTTAATTTTTTTATGATCTATTTTCATGATTTCAGAGATATGCACTCCCGGGTATGATGTCGACCAGCATGCCAAATTTGGTCAAAATCAGTCGAGCCGTTTCGGAGGAGTTGGCACACAAACGATTTACACATGTCGTCTAAGATAGACCTTCGCTTCGCTCCGCTCCGCTCAATAATATTTCAAATAATATAGCCAGTTCACCGAAGCGAGCAGGTCTACGTCGGGTCCTGTTAAGACCCGGTAGAACCGCCCGTGTAGCTTCTTACTCTTCCATACGTCCCTACGGTCTTCAGCACCTTTGGTTTACGCCAGTTCTCGTTAGCCAAGGAAAGAGGTGTCTGGCCCTTGTCAACCATCACGACATCGCAATGAATGTCATACCCGTTCTGTAGAAAGTAATCTCTCAAACTGCACACTTCACGGTTGTGGAGGTTTTTGGCATTCAAAAAGCTTCGACCCCCCCCCCCCCTTCCGCGGAATGTACAGTCTCATGACAGAAGATCGTGGATGTAACATTCGATGCAATGTCAGTTGTTGACGGACTCGCCTATCCAGGGCGTCTAGTTCCGTTTGAGTCCACCTAAGTTCTTATTATTAGGGTTAATTTCAACATTTGCCATTTATTTTATCATATCGGTGAACTTTTTCATCTCTATATTGGTCACGACATCACGCGTAAACGGCTGGACCGATTTGGCTAATTTGGGTCTTAAAATATTCGTGGAGGGAAGGTTCATAAGCAAAATTTCAGGCGGTACGAAGTTCGGCGGGACCACTAGTATATATTTTCTAGGTTTTATGTAATCTTTAGGATACTAAATATTCCCAAATTTAATATCATCAACGTAACATTTAAGACTAAGGAGAAAATTCAGTTTGAATTCTGGTTTCCACCGATATGACAAACCGCCACCGATTATTTTTTCTGTACACCGATATGATAAGTTTATCCACCGAAATGAGATACATATCCAGCGATATGATAATCTTTCCACCTTTGAACATCAAAAAGGAAATAGTTAGTAGGTACCTTTATATTTTTACAAGGGTGATTGAACTGTAGATCTGAACTGAGGGTCTTTTGTAAGTATATCACATCCAACGAGAACTGAGTTCTAATAAATCCAATTAAAATATATTTTTTGAACATACCTATTTTATTATATTTACTTTCTTCTTTTTTTATATTTACTAATAGGTACTTAGAATAAAAAAAGAATGTTTATTTTATTATCATTCTTTGCATTAAAGTAAAGTACTTATTATAAAATATCAAATACTCTTATAGGTTAAAATTGCACAATACACATTTATTACTGTGGACGATTCAACTAATTGTTTTACCGTGTGTACACTTAAAACATTGTAGCCTTCTATGTTTAACAATAATAAGAATACTTAACAAAATGACACGGGATCTACCGATATGATAAAACGACTCACCGAGATGATAAAATGATCAACCGAAATGATAAAGCAATCCACCGATGTGACAAAACTGTACGTTGATCATGAATCAAAACACCGATATTAGATATAAGACACCGATTGATTTTTTCTTATCCTTTCGGTGTAAATTATCACATCGGTGGTAATAAAGACCACCGATTACAGCGATATGAGGACAGCGACGTGAGAAATAACACACTTTTTAGAAAATTAGAAAATATGCATAATATCTAGGATAAATTCAATAACAGTCAATGAGGTTAATTCACTTACTACCTCTGTTAGAACCAAACAACAATAATAAAACTACTCATTACACTAGAAAAATGCAATCACCGATATTATAAAATAATTGTCCGGGAGCAACTGAATTGGCGTACTTACGTTATTGGCGGGAAAATGCAGCATTATTATTATTGGTTGGATTGAATTTCAATTAAAATGAGACTTTGTTAGATTGTGAATCCTGCATACAATCGAAATTAACTCGAGTACCAAGCCCTCCCCAACGAACTACTCCTCGGACTACTGAACGTCTAGATATTGTCCACAGTGACGTATGTGGCCCAATCAGTACACCTTCTGATGCTCAAAGCAGATATTTCGTGACTTTTATTGACGATTATAGTAGGTAGTCCATACCTACTGTAATCGTAAAGGTTACGTTTACTTCTTGAAAAACTAATCCGAAGTACTAGACAAGTTCAAAGAGTATATACAAGAAATGGAAAACTTCACAGGGAACAAAATTAAACATTTGCAAACAGACAACGGGATGGAATACATCAATGCCAAATTCCAAGCCTATTTGAAGGAAAACGGGATTGCGCGACGATTATCAGCACCCTTTACCCCACAACAAAACGGTATCGCTGAACGAAAGAACCGGACACTGGTGGAGAAAGCCAGAGCTATGCTTATTGACGCAAAAGCACCAATGCACCTATGGGCAGAAGCTGTTAATACCGCTAATTATCTATGCAACAGAAGTGTAAACTGTGCTATATACAACAATACACCATTCGAGAAATGGGTTCTAAGAAAGCCCTGCGTTAATCATCTCCATTCTTTTGGATCCAAAGCCTTCATACTGAAGAAAGGGCCCAGAGGTCTTAAATTTGCTCCTAAGGCAATACCAGGAATGTTTGTTGGATACTCGGATACCAGTAAAGCGTACAGGGTTTATGTTCCATCTAAACGCAAAAGTCTGATTTCCGAAGATGTAAGAATCACAAAAGCAAATTACTACTCAAACTTTACAGACAACATCAACTGGACCTAGTTCTGCAGAAAGCAGCCAAGTGGCACTTTTTCTAAAATCGAGTTATTACACACAGCCGTACTAAATTCGACAAGCCGGATTTTTGGCGAAGACAGCCATTTCGATATCTCTTCTTACGGCGGAGATGTGAGCAGTCTAGTACAGCCATTCAACAAAACAAAATTGTAAAAAACAGTCATCATGGTGTAAAATGCAGTCAACATTGACACAAACTGCCTAACGTATATTGCATAAGTCAGCCTAATATATGGCTGTTTCGTACAAATTTCAAAATGTTAGGAGGTAACGGGGATCGAGGTTAGTAAAAAGCAGCCAGTTTACGTTGGCTGTTTTCTGTAAAGTGTATATTTGTTACGAGTCCATACTTGGTTTTTTCTAACGTCATCCGGGCTGTGCGTGTGTGTTTAATGTTAATAAAATACTATTTTGGCGTATACGGCGACAGCATATACGACGACCGCGTTGGTCTATGTATTTTCTACACCGTACCGTAACCGCCGTACCCGAAACAATAAACAAACTTAACGGTTACTTAAGAAAATTTTATGACATTTACGTTTATTTTTGTTTTTTATATTGGGTTCGCCAAATTGACGCCGCCCGCCTGGTGGTAAGTCGTGACGACCGATTGTGGGCCACTCTCACAGCACACAATACTATAGAGAGTGGCCCTCAACTTGACGACCTACTGATGTGCCCCTTCACGCTCAGCTTAAAGAACCCAGGATTATATGTGGGAGGAAACACGTGCACAGGCAGGGCGTTCCAGGCCACTATCGTTCGGCAGAGAAACGAATAATAAAAACGTTCGGTTCTCGCAAACATGCTATCCACTATGTGGGAATGGCATCTCTGCCCGGCACGCATTGTTCGGGATCGGAAGGAAGAGGGTGGGATCAGATTGAAGAGCTCTTCAGAACACTCGCCGCTGGTAAATACGGTAGAATGCGGCCATGGAAGCTATTGTTCAGCGCTGAGCTAGCGGCTCAAGGCTTCCCGATACCTCCGGACAATCTATAATACGGATAGCCCGTCGCTGCATAGCGTCGAGAGCGTCCAGCAAATACTTCGTCCTAGAGGTAAGAGCAGTATTCGACGCAGGGTCTAATCTGCGTCTTGTACAGCAGATACCTCTGGTGCAGTGTAAAGAATCGCTTTACCTTATTCAGTATTCCTAGTTTCTACGAAGCTAGCCCTATACATCTTTCGATGTAGTTTATATTATTGAGCTCTCGACGAACGTCTATGCCAAGGATGTCAAGGTTGTCCTTCATTGGTAATAATGCATTCTGAAGAGAGGGTAGAATTTATTAGCGAGTGATCTTCGAGGTATCGCATGAGCTGCTTGTTGATGATGAGCTCAAACACCTTGCAGATGACTGAGGTGACAGCTATGGGTCGATAGTTGCCTGGATCAGACCGATCCCCTTTCTTGTGTATCGGTTGTACGTTCGGCTCCTTCCAGAACTCCGGCACGATTCCTGTGGAGTAAGACAGGCGGTACGCACGAGTTAGTACAGGAGACAACTCAGCTGCGCATTTCCGTAGTACCACCGCCGGAATGCCGTCAGGACCACTGGCTTTCCGCGTGTCGAGTGATCGCAGCACTTGCAGGAGGTGACGCAACATCGCATTGCCTGAGTACAATGTCAGGCATAGTGTGGCTACGGTGGCCCGGACGGCTCAATAGATAAATGTAAAGCTAGGGTTCTAGGTTGTGGCCACGGTCGTCGACCCGGGAATTAGTCGCAAAGAGGTCTGCGAGCATATCCGCTTTCTCTTGGGCTTTGTGAGCCAGTGTTCCATCTGGGTAACGTAGTGGTGCAGCGAGGGCTGACAAAAGTTAGATTGCACCGCTTTGGCCAGTTGCCAGTATCCACGGCTGCCCGTGGGATGGGAAGTGAGCTCCTGACCAAGCCGCGCGACGCGCTGGGCATCCGCTCTCTTAAAGGCCCTCTTGCTGGATTTTGTGGCCCGGTTGTACGCTGCTTTAAGGTGGCCCACGTTTGGGTCGCGCACAGCCTGGACCCTGATCCAGGCGCAATATACCGACTGTTCTTGTCGAACAGCTTTGGCACAATCTCGCCCGAACCAGGGACGGGCTCTGCGGATACTGGCGACATCAGTGAAAGGGATGTAATATTCCATCCCTAAACTGATCTCCCCAGCAATCGCAGAAGCGCTATCCGAAGGAGCCTTTCCTACAAAGCACTGCCTTGTAGGAAAGGCTCCTCTCCTAGACGGACGCATAATAATCGCGTCGACCGTCCCAATCCGCTGACGAGTAGTGCCATAGTCGTCGTGACATTTGTACAGGATACCAGACAGGTCAGATCGACCTGTCTGGTATCCGGGTGATCCCGCTTACCATCTGGGTCAGACCGTGGGAGAGAGCGAACGCATGGGCGGCCCTACCCGCATGATCAGTCCTGAGGGACCAAAGCCATTTAATGTGATGACCATTGAATTCCCCCAGAAACACTAGGTCAGCGTTCGGGAACCGCACCTGCGAATCATCAGCCGTCTTGCTGAGGTACTGGAAGAGATTTTTTGTCTCAGAATCCCCTGTGTGGGAACGGTAGACGCACACGTAGATCTGGCTCATAGAGCCATGGTCTACGTGCAGCCAATGGACGGAGTTGGAGGGGTTCTCTAGGCAGTGCAAACGGCGGCAGCAAACATCCGCCCTAACGAACACACACGGAAAAATTTTATTGTATTGATTACATTTTGTTTGATTTGGACTGTCAATAAATGAATAATGTTCATTAATGTAAGAATAAAATTAATATTTTGTTACATATTTTTATAATAAAGATTTCTAAAACAATTTTTTAGTTTTCTTATAAATTACAAATATTATTAATTAAATCATAAAGGTATGTAAATACTATTATGGAGTAAAACTGTAATACATTATTTTGTTTTATTTTCTTGTCTGTCTTTTGTATACTGTTATTTCATTTTAAATTAATGCAGAACAAAGCCAACTTCACATAAGTTGGCTTTGTTCTGCATTAATTTAAAAGCTGGTTTTAGCTGGTTTATTCTTTATTGTAATTTCGATGAAATAAGCTATTTTGCATAAAACAGCCACGTCAAAAACGCTATTATTGATATTATGCTAAACGATACGAAATCTTGGATAGGATATAAAAAGCTGCTATACTTTTCCTAATAATTCTCAAATATAAAGTAAACAAAAAAGTTATAAATAACTGAAGGGGAACATTCGACAGAAAAAAGGTCATAACTCCGTTTGTACTTTTACTCATATGGCTGCTTTCTGCAGAACTAGGTCCAACTGTGATTTGACTCCAGAAACACATAAAATGCAAGTATTTTTAGATGAAACTGATGACGACACTGAAGAAAGTGACATTAATGAAAATGCAGTAATTCTAGATACTACTCATCAAAGCGACATGTTGATCACGGACGTGAAACCACTTATGATTAAGAAGCTGATACTGATAACGAACAGTTTGATGATGCAGCTGAAATTGTTTTAGAACATGAACAAGTTCGCTATAATCTCAGAGACAGATCAGCAATACAAACGCCACAACGGTATGATGACTTTGTACTGGCAGCTGTTGCTGAAGTTGAAAATTTACCAAAGGAACCAGGGACTTATAAACAAGCACTGGAATCTCCTTATAAAAATAAATGGCTCGAGGCCATGCTGAGCGAGATAAACTCTCTAAAAGAAAACAGAACCTGGGATATTGTTGAATTACCTAAAGAACCTAAAGTACTACCATGCAAATGTATATATAAAGTGAAAAACAACCCGGACGGCTCAATAGATAAATGTAAATCTAGGGTTGTAGTTAAAGGCTATTTACAACGGCAAGGCGTCGACTACGATAAGACGTTTAGTCCTGTGGTTCGTCTCACCACCATAAGTACAATCATAGCGATCGCTGCTAAAGAAAATCTCAACCTACGACAATTCGACGTGACAACAGCTTTTCTTAATGGCTCTATTGAAGAAGAGATTTATGTTAAACAGCCCGAAGGCTTCCAAGACGGAACTAAACGGGTATGCAAGCTGAATCGCAGCCTCTACGGTCTCAAACAAGCTCCGCGATGCTGGAACACATGCATTGCTGACTTTCTATTAAAAACTGGCTTTCAACAAAGTGAAGCAGACCCTTGTTTGTATACCAGAATTAGAGGACAGTCCAAAGTCTTGATCGGGCTTTATGTTGATGATGGACTCGTAGCGAGTAACACAACTGCTGCAGGAGACGAGTTTATCAATGAACTGAAGGCTAAATTCAAGATTACGACCAGACCGTGTTCCTACTTCCTGGGCATGGAAATAAAAGCAGAAAAAGGAAGAATATCACTTTGTCAGCAAGCTTATACAAAGAAGGTTCTTGAAAAGTTTGGTATGATGAACAGCAAACCAACACCAACTCCTATATTAAAAGAGAGCACCAATGATACGGATATAGAACTCAACAAAGGAAACGGGCTCGATTTTCCATATAGACAGGCTCTTGGAGCTCTTACTTATCTAGCAGTGGGCACAAGGCCAGATATGCTGTTAGCAAAGCACCCAGAACCCTAGATACACACACTACAAGTGATGTCTTGCTAGTGAAACGGATTTTTCGCTACTTAAAAGTAACAGCTGACAAAGGATTTAGAGTTTATAGGCATACAATAGAAACACCGAAAAACTTGGTATGCTTTTCTGACTCCGACCTAGCAGGAGATCAAACAACAGGGAGATCGACAACTGATATGGCATGCCTACTCTCGGGTGCAGCTATGAGCTAGAGAAGTCAACGACAATCTCTCGTATCTCTCTCGTCGACTGAAGCGGAGATAATAGCAGCCAGCGAAACAGCACAAGAAATTATGTGGCTGAACAGTCTTTTGGAAGATTTGACTGAGTTATATAAACCTGTGCTCTACTTGGACAACGAATCGGCTATAAAGCTTTCGCACAACCCTAAATATGAGCACCACAAGCGGACCAAACATATAAAATTAAAACATCTGTTTGTGCGTGAATGTGTTGCCAATGCAGAACTTGAAGTTAAACAAGTACCTACCATCCGCGCGGCAGCTGGCTGATATGTTCACCAAGCCGCTTTTTGGGATCAAAATTGGAAGAAATGAGCGCTAAGATTGGTTTGAAAAGAATTTCAAAATTCTAAAAATTCTGACGGTGTAAATAGGCTATACTCGTAAATATATCACCTCTTTGGTAACGCTTATTAACCTATTTCTGTTACGTTTCGTCATGATATAATATTCGATCTTAGATTCATCGTATTTATACCACTAAATATAAAACTCTACTTATTGCTGTGCTTTAATCAAGTGTTATATTGTTGACATATCACCACAGTATAAAAACTTAATAAGTTACTTATAGTTGATCGAAAAAAGTTATAGGTAAATATGTTGTCGTTAAAAAATCACGAAAGTTTTTTATCATAATACCAATAATACATAATTGTGTAACATAATGTACCTAGGGCCTAATAAATTAGTAAGCTTATCTATCTCTCAACCAGTGACGTGTTATTGAGCGGAGCGAAGCGTAGCTCAATCTTAGACGACAAGTGTAAATCGTTTGTGTGCCAACTCCTCCGAAACGGCTCGACCGATTTTGACCAAATTTGGCATGCTGGTCGATATCATACCCGGGAGTCCATATCTCTGAAATCATGAAAATAGAGCATAAAAAAAATTAAGAAAATTTGATCGGCTCAACATTTGCAATTAGTAGCATGCATTGCATACCTACCTAGTATTACTAGTATATAGTTCATCTAAGCTCTCAACATAAATTTTGACTACTAGTTTTATTGATTGGAAAATGCTGGGGTGAGTGGCGTCATGAGTGCATATGTACAACGCGCATGCGCGGTTTTGCTTTGCATTGCACTTAATGGCGACCGGCAAACGTTTTTGTGAGCAGGTGGAATTTATTGCTGTTTTCTATATTCTGGGTAAGTATTTTTGCTTTTAATCTTCAACTGTACTAAGTATAATAAACAACTGTCACCTGGGCCTATTATAAAAGTGTAAAGTGACAATAAATATTTATTTGAGTCACAAGTCACATGGGAGGTAAAAATACTCAGTCATTAAATTTTATACAGGTACCTATCTGGATTAGATGAGTTTTATTTTTCTATCTATTTTTGTAGATAGCTATGTAATTAGTTCAGGTTATCAGAAAGCCAAAAAGCTATAATTTATGACATAGGTACCTACAAATTTCTTTTTTAAGAATATATACCTACCTACGTTTTTCCAACTACGCAAAAAATATAAAGCGCAGAATTTGTGACTTGTGACGCATTTCTGGCGTTCAGGGAATCAGCGCTCCACATCCCAGAGGTTAATTTTTAATAAAATGCAGAAGATCATACATACATTAACTTATACGACGGCATTCATAACTTTGCGCTCTTCACCGAAAGTAGGTAGTACACACCTACCTACTTAAATAAATAAATTGATTAAACTGCCGACTTCATAGCTTCATCCTTTTAATCCACCCAATGGACGGAAATGGATGGACATAATATTAATCTGATGCCCGCCGGGGACGATCAGTATTTTGATTGTCAATTATTGTACGTTATTGTCAGTTTTTTCTTGATGGCGATTGAAGCCATCGACTGACAATGTCAATATTGGCGTCAAGAAGACTATGTACCTACCAATCTTTAAAAAGACAGTGTTACCAACTCCATGAATTATTAAAACCTCTAAAATTGTCTTAATCATAAAAAATGTTTGACAAACTCTTCAAGCAGCGAGGTAAACGATCAATATGTGCCGTCAGTGTACGTTATTGTCAAGTTTTGATTGATCGTGCTAGGAGGCCATGACACCGGTCTCTGAGGTTAACATTCTTGCTGTAGCCATAGATATCATATATCTATAGATGTACTACCTCTACTATGACAGATTATTTTGTGTGCCGTTTCAAAGCGCCACCAGTGAGCGTCTTGAGAAACAATTTGACAGTGTCGACAGTCGTTTGACAGTAATTTGAGTGCAAATAGTGTTGTGCAACATAGCTCATGAAAACATCGATATGTGAAAGTAATTTTTTTTTGAGAATCTGTGTAGGATGTGAGAATTTTAATTGCAAACAAGAATATATGATGTATACTACGTATATTGATATCAGAACGTATTAGTTTTCAAAATTTTTTGGTATTATGAGTGTTCGTACTCTGGTTTCCGAAATGAGAGTAGAATATACACACTTACGGATTTACAATATTAGTTAGGATAGGTGAAAGCAAATAACAACACGTCACACATGTACAAAAAATCCGACGTCAAGTTACTTGAATGGGACCAAATAATTGTCGGAATGGAACCAAATGGAAATGGGACCACATGGGAAGCACTAATAGAAAAATCAAAATCGCACACCCAGTCGCAATTTTTGTGGTAAAAAGCATTTAAAAAAATGTCGGAAACTCAAACCAACGTTACTATAACAATAAATCAAATACAACTGGGACCGATCAATCATCACGGACAGGACTATTGTTGCCAATAGACCTGATACCGTGTTGGTTGATTGGACCCAGCGTCGGGCAATGCTCGTCGATGTCGCCGTCCCGTATGACAAGAATCCCGTGAAGGCTGTGAAGGACACACTTAGTGAGTACCTTGAGCTGTCTTTCGAGATAACCACCATGTGGGACGTAGACTCGAAGATCATTGTCCCGATTGTCATTTCAGCAAACGGGTTAATAGCGAAGAGTCTCGATCAACATCTCAAGAGACTCGTTAGATTGTTGGATCAAGGGTCAGATTCAAAAGGCTGTTATCCTCAACACGTATCTGTATTGTTAGGATGTTTCTCAATCTGTAGCCTCCACCGCCGGTAGTTTAGGTCCTACTCCGCTACTGGTGGGTCATTTCCAGTGTTCCACGATTCTTTTCCAGTGTAACCGAACTCCTTCTTTAGTTAAGTTAGGTAATTAAAACTACTTTACGTAAAATTTTCATATGTATTTAAGTAAGGTGGAGTTCGATTTTCGCTGAGCGCATGGCTGGTGGCTTTTTAGGTTACCTCTGGTGCTCCGCAAAAATCGGGTTCCCAGATACTCACATACCGAACAACGTTTCTTGTCCTGCACCTGGAGCTAGTTAGGAATAACTAGTTCTTCTGTGCGGGACTATCAACTAATCAAGCATTACCTTGACATTGGCGAATCATCGATCTATATCGATGGAGCCACGTTTTTAAAAGAAGAAGAAGAAGTAAGGTTATTATGTTGTATGTAACTGTATCTGGAGGCTTATAATTGGCATATATCTGACCACATTTGGACCTACTTTGTGAAATAATATATAATATAATATAATAAAAAATAAAATAAAATAAATAAAATAGTTTTTTTTATATTTTAAAATGTAAAAAAAATTTGTTCAATTGAGAACCTCATTCTTTTTTTGAAGTTGGTTTAAACCATGTTGTTTTATACCATGTCAATCAACATAATGTGGTAAAGTTTTTATCGATACCGATAGAGTTGTCGAACATCACTAGTTTTAGTTCCTAGACGCTCATTACTGTTCACATCACAGCGCCAAAATGGCAATTTTGTAATAGGCTCATTTTATTGGCATCGGTCTCATTTCCAGGGTAGGTAGGTACCTAGGTACCTATATTCAGTTCAGTGAGATGGGCTAAAAAGAAGCGTCCATTTCATTTGACAGGTGTCACCAGGCGCCAATCAATACTGCCAGACGCCAGACTGGACTGCCATTATACTAGGTTGCTGTTGCTGTTGTAAACAAATTTCAGAGAAGCCATTATTTCGTAATGTCTATTTAAATAAATAAATTCCCATCGACGACGCATCATTACTAATTCTAATAACGTTTGCTTTACATCTTCATTTTATTACAGAAATCATTTGTGGCATGCGATCGTCGTCAGATAACTGCATTGTCGTCATATGCGCGAACCGCACTCCGGTCGATCGAAACCGCCGCGGCTGGATTTGGAAATCTATTCATTCGCAAAATGGCGACTTCTTCCAGTAGCTCGGGTCCGTGGCCTAATAGCCAGGTTGACTACGAATTGAGGGAAGTTATTGGTAAGTGGACTCACTTAGATTATGTTTGTAATAACCAGTACTTAATTACGCTTAGGTACTTGTATTTCCACAAATTCCTAGCAAGTTTGAATAAAACATGTCCGATTCCGATCGATAATATTGTTCGTAATGAATGTAATATGTTTTCGTTTAGGTGTTGGGGCCACAGCTGTAGTCTACGCGGCGTTTTGTAAGCCTCGCAGTGAAAAATGTGCCATCAAACGTATTAATTTAGAAAAATGGAATACAGCCATGGACGAATTATTAAAAGAAATACAGGTAAATCAGACCATTTCTTGAAAATATTAATATCAACTGGTTTTCAGTTCACAAAGAACAGTTAATTTTCTAAACTAAGTTCCTGTTGTGATTGCAGTGTTAATCCTTTATTATTGTCAATAACTTTGTCTATTTCTTGCAGGCAATGTCAAGTTGTAATCATGAGAATGTAGTGACTTATTATACAAGTTTTGTAGTATGCGACGAGTTGTGGCTGGTTCTGAAGATTCTTGAAGGTATTTATATATTTATATATATATACATATATATTTACATTCATTTTGAAATTCTAATAAAACCAGTGCACAGTCAATATGGAACATAGAACACAAAACCCTAAATTATCTTGTCTGCTAAATAATTACACCCTATTAGCACAGAATATATAAGTACAGGAGACAATCTACGTGTAAATTGCGCTGGAGCCACATACACATAGGCACTGGTCATCTACACAATATCTCATCGGCTCAAACAACAACTTAGGGAGAGTATCACTCGCTTGACTTTTATTATTAATAATAGCAATAAGAAACGGGTGTGATTGGATAGAATTCGAGATAGAAAGAGATCAGATATTGAATAAATGAAATACAATCAAATACCTACATTTGATTGTATTTAGATTATTTTCAATGGTTTGTCTAACATAACATAGAACAGGTATATATGTGTCATAGGTTTATGGTAAAATCAGGCTTTTGTGTTTTTTGTCACGCTGCAAGAAGACAAATATGTTTCTCATAAACCTAAGAAAATCCAGGTATTTAATCAAAAACCTAAACTTGTTCAGGTTTACAATGAAACTTGAACTCGCATAGACAGGTTTATTTACTTGATGGGGATGAGAAATAATGTGATATGATGATAATAGTATTAGTTAGAGAAACGCCCTCAGGAACAATCGGTCTACTTTACCAATCGGTCCACTTTCCTAAACCGTCTACCTTCTCAATCGGTCCACTTAGTTTTCCTGATCCATCCATTTCCCAAATCGTTCACTTTCTTGATCTGTCCATATCCCAAATCGTCTACTTTCCCAAAATGTCCATTTTCCCAAAACATCCATTTCTTTAATTGGTTTACTAAACGGTAATTTTGGAGCAGAATGTACACATGTAAGAATGTAACAACAGTTACAATTCTCTTAATAAAATCGTACATGAACTTTTACATTATTTTTTAATATTTAATCTACCTATAAGTAACAAACCTTATCTTAAGGCTAAAATAAAAGATTAATATTACTACCAAAACAAAAAAAAACGTTACTAGGCGATATCTCCGCACATACCCACTTCCTCCACTACGAATTTGTTCAAAGTGGACCGATAGGGAAAGTAGACGGATGGGGAAAATAGACGAAATGAGAAGTGGACCGATGGGGAAATTAGACTATTTGTACAAGTGGACCGATTGAGAAGGTAGACGATTTAGAAAAGTGGACCTATAGGGAAAGTAGACCGATGGTTCCTGAGGGGAGAAACGATGGGGCAGCTTATAACATAATTATAAGCAAGGTAGCATATAATATTAATACTGCTATATCCAACATAGCAAAATGCATACTTGACAAAACAGTAGTATCTAGTTTTTCTAATATTACCGAGGAAAAGTCTTTAAACTTTTAAGTCGGACCACAGAAATGGATTATAACATAATTTCATTATATCATCAAAATATTATTCAGTTTTCTTGCAAGTTATTAGGTGTAGAATTATTAATAGATAAATATAACTTTGACATATTATGTATTTGGGAAACTTGGTTAACTGCCGAGACCAATTTTCTTTTAACAATTACACGGTTTCCAGTGTATTTACCAGAACAACAGCGGAAGGTGGAGGCTGGTTAATTTTATGTAAAGATAACCATATGCTCAGTTGATCGCATATGTGAGGTTGCTACCTCACATATGCGATCAAGATCTATATTATGTAGAATTACAAAATCGTATAATTATCTGTGTCTATAGACCTGCGTCAATCTTTACCTCTTTTTCAAACAAACTTCCAAAAAGGATTAGGTTCTCAATTCGACTGTTTTTTTTTTAATTTTACGAGCATTAATTGAGCGGAGCGACGCGTAGCGTATCTTAGACGACAAGTGTAAATCGTTTGTGTGCCAACTCCTCCGAAACGGCTCGACCGATTTTGACCAAAAATCATGTGTGGTATGCTGGTCGACATCGTACTCGGGAGTGCATAATATATCTCTGAAATCATGAAAATAGAGCATTAAAAAAAAATTAAGGAAATTTGCTCCGCTCAACATTTGCAAGTAGTAGCATGCATTGCATACCCAGTTTAACTTGCAATGTTTGTATGTAATATGTTTGTTCGGGTGGAATCTTGTAACTCAATTTTGAAGCAGATTTCCTTAACCGATTGAGCTGAAATTTTGTATACACATTCGGTTTGGATGACAATACATGGTGAACCTTGTGACGTCATTCCAAATTCAACATGGCGGCACACATAAGATGGCGGACTAATAATATTTAATGCAATTCTACAATATGGGTATCAAATGATAGGTCTTTCTAAGAGCTATCTCGAAAAAATTTAAAAAATAAATTAAACGTAAAAATCCTTTTTAAACACTACTTTTTGTTTAAATGCGCTAAAAAGACCAAAATAAAGTGAAAAATAATAGTTATATTTGCAACCGACTTAAAAAAAGAGGTTCTCAATTCGACTGTATGTTTTTCATTTTTTTATGTTTGTTAAGTCATATATCTGGAGTGGGTGAAACGATTTTGATTTTTTTTTAAATTAGAACTTCTACTTCCCTAGTGGTCCTATTTTAGTTTGGTCCCACTCCGACAATTATTTGATTATCCCATTTCGATAATTGGAAGTTTGGTTGTTGTGTCAATTTTTGACTCGTGTGTTTTCGGACGCGTCTGTGGAAGCTTCAATGTGGATATATTACCTGAATCTACCGAAGAGGTGAATTCTTATCATTGTTTAAATCATTTAACTTACACTTACAACATTTTTGATACGCCAACCAGGATTGATAATATTTTTTCTACTGATTAACCGACTTCAAAAAAAGAGGTTTCTCAAATAGACCGTATATACATTTTTGGTTCGCGGATATCTTCGTCGTTTATGAACCGATTTTAATACTTTTTTTTGGAAAGGAGATATTTCCGAGGTGGTCACATTATAAGGAAACTAGGATCTGATGATCGCAACCCGGAGAAATCGAGGGGAACCTTCAAAAATTGTGAGGGCGACTAGTGAGTTTGTTATTTTTTTCAGTACCTGGGCCTTCTCTACTAACAGGAAAATCATGGTCCAAGCAAATTTTTTTTTACTTTGGCTATATTAATGCATAGTTTTATTTAATGGAACACATAATATATAACCTGTTATATAAGGAGCCAAGCTTAATCAATATTTAAAATCATAATAATTTCATAAATTCGGTCTAAATGCCACTAAAAACAGTCCGCTGTTATGTCCTAATTCCGGATCGAGTATGATTCGGTTCGGTTTTTATTAGTTATATTTAAAAATGTAAAATCTTATAACTCTATAAACAAAGAATATTGAATGCATGTGAACAAAAAAAATATAATTTTAGAGATTTATTTAGTACTAAAAACTAGTGTTCGAATTTTGTCCATAAATTTTTGAACAGTGTCACAATTTGAATATCGCGCAACAAAAATATTAAACACTATTTTGGTTACATTTCGTTTGCTCGTCGCCATGCTAAACAAGTCGCCGCCATTTTGCGCAGTGACACCTCCACGTTTGTGTGGGTGCCACGACTCTGTAGTGTTGAGTGAACATTCCTCTGGTAAGTCTATTTTACGGTGATTTATGTTATAATGATATTTATTTAACAAAAAAATGGTCAGTGTGATAATTTATAGCTGTTTCTGTGTTATGAAGTAATATTTAAACTGATACGTGGTACGACATTTATACGTAAAAATAACAGTCCTCGGTGCAACAGGGACTGTTCAATGTGACAGAGGACTGTTTTATTTGACGTCCGTGTATTTTATTAATATTCTTTATAGTCTGCACTAACGTACTGCTTGCCGATAGCCTCTTTCTTACATTGGCCTGTCACGCTAATTCAGGTCTTTTGTTTTCTATTATTATGGATTTTGGAATATAAAATAATACGTACCTAGTAACTACCTGTTTTTAAAAAAAAAATAGCCTATAATTCGAAAAATAAGGGAAAATTACAATGGTTTCTTGTTTATATGTATTTATATTATATACTAGTGGTCCCGGCGAACTTCGTACCGCCTGAAAGTTTGCTTATGAACCTTCCCTGAACCTCCACGAATATTTTAAGACTCAAATTAGCCAAATCGGTCCAGCCGTTCGCGCGTGATGTCGTGACCAAAGGAAATAGGGATTAATTTTTATATATAGAGATGTAACTATCTATCGACTTAACATAATATTTTTAATTTTCTAGAAAAATAAGGTTGGGACAACTGTTAGTAGAGAAAGGCCCACCTAGGTATTAAAAAGGACCAACATTTAATTAACGTTTGGAGTCGATCCGATGAGGGAGCCGCAAGTCAGTCGAGGGAACTCATCAACGATTTACAGCAGTTACGTTGTGTTTGGGTTTGATTAATTTGTATTGAAGAGAATTTTACATAATTATATCCCAGTTTACGGTTGAAAACGGTGTTTTTTTTTGTTCAAATTATAATTTCCAAAATAGTAGTTTAGTCAGTGGAGTCAAGTTTGACCACTTAGGTTAGTCTTTACATTTTAATGTGGTTAAAGACAGACAAACAGACAGTAATGTAAGTTACAGGCCGCTATCAGTCAAGAAATCATGCATCAGTGGTCGATCTGCCTTTTGTGAAACGATAGTGTTGATTATGGAAAATTTTATTTTGTTTAAAGTGTCAGTTGATCAAGCATAATTTTCTCAAATATTTTAGTAATCGCTGGGAGCCGACACAGGTCTATAGTTCGATGGGTCTTTTTTACAACCAGAGTTAAAAATCGGAGTGCTTTTACTTATACTTCTTTAGATCTGGAAAAGTACCATTCTCTATGCACTGGTTAAAATAGTAATAATACTAAAATATTTGAGTAAATGATGCTTGATCAACTGACACTTTAAACAAAATAAAATTTTCCATAATCAACACTATCGTTTCACAAAAGGCAGATCGACCACTGATGCATGATTTCTTGACTGATAGCGGCCTGTAACTTACATTACTGTCTGTTTGTCTGTCTTTAACCACATTAAAATGTAAAGACTAACCTAAGTGGTCAAACTTGACTCCACTGACTAAACTACTATTTTGGAAATTATAATTTGAACAAAAAAAAACACCGTTTTCAACCGTAAACTGGGATATAATTATGTAAAATTCTCTTCAATACAAATTAATGAAACCCAAACACAACGTAACTGCTGTAAATCGTTGATGAGTTCCCTCGACTGACTTGCGGCTCCCTCATCGGATCGACTCCAAACGTTAATAATTAAATGTTAGTCCTTTTTAATACCTACTGAAAAAAATAATAAACTCACTAGTCGCCCTCACATTTTTGAAGGTTCCCCTCGATTTCTCCGGGATCCGATTTCAGATCCTAGTTTCCTTATAATGTGACCACCTCGGAAATATCTCCTTTCCTAAAAAAGATAAACGACGAAGATATCCGCGTACCAAATATTATATATATATATATATATATATATATATATACGGTCGAATTGAGAAACCTCTTTTTTGTAGTCGGTTAATTAGTAGAAAAAATATTATCAATCCTGGTTGGCGTACCAAAAATGTGTTGATGATGATTTAAACAATTATAAGAATTCACCTCTTCTGTAGATTCAGGTAATATCCCCACATTGAAGTTTCCACAGACGCGTCCGAAAACATACGCATCAAAAATTGACACAACAACCAAACTTCCAATTATCGAAATGGGACCAAATAATTGTCGGAATGGGACCTAACTGAAATTGGACCACTAGAATATATAATAAAATCGGTTCACCCAGTTCAGAGATATGAGGTAACAAACCAAAAAAAAACATATTCCTGTTTCATTCTAAACAATAAATCAAAGAATTAGATAAGAGTCTGAATTAGAATTAGTAACAGCCCTAGCGCGAGTGCCGAGAGTAGGTGTGCAAAGTGAAGTACATACATTAGATTGTCTTCTGTAGTTATATGTTCTATGCTATTAGGTACCGCAATGTATATACGCTGTGTTAAATGACCATTAATCTTCATCAAACTACATCTACTGGGAATTTTTATATATTCGCTAGAGAACAGGCATAGAACGACCCCATGTCTTATAAAGGTATGGAGTATGCACTATTAGTAGGGAAAGGCTGTGGGTTCGAGTCCGGCCGATGACTTCAGTTTTTGTGATTTCATTATGATTACATAGTATGTATTAGATGGTTTCTACTGGGATACTCATTTTTAGGTGGGAGTTTGTTAGATGTGATAAAGCATAAAATGAAGGTAGCAAACTGCAAACATGGAGTGTTTGATGAATCAACAATTGCTACAGTGCTAAAGGAAGTCCTCAAAGGTTTAGAATACTTTCACAGTAATGGACAGATTCACAGGTAATTATTATTGTCAATTGATTCAAAAATTCAAAATTGTTTATTGGTATTAACAAATGTTTACATAATAATATACAAGTGATGAGTCTCCTTTTAAGCATGAAATGCCTGTAGTAAGAAAACTCTGCTCTTCAATAGCTTGTAATTGTTAAAAATACAATGGAGCTGCGTTAAAATCGAGTAGTAACCAATTCATCCATAAGATAAATTTAAGCAAGAATGTGTATGTGTGTGTGCGTGTGTGTGAATGTGTGTAAGTATTTAGGTACAATAAGCATGATTCATTATCAAATAACCATGCCATCAAAAATAGTCTCTACTTCTTCGTAGGTAAGTGGTTTTAGCCAATTAATTAAAAGACGCTTACACTCGTACAATAGTCTATTCCGTAAGTTAAGCTGTTTAGATTAGAAGTAAGGTTATTCTTTATTATTGTAGTGTAAAAAGCAATATGATATGGCTTTGCGTTATTTTTGGTTTAATTAATAATATGACTGTTTTATAAAAACATCTTATATTATTTTTGTAATTGTTGCTGTGCTGAATGTTTGTACAAAAATAATAAAGTTTTATTGAATAGATTCAGTTTTTCCAAATAAATAATGGTAGGGGTGAGTGAGGGTCTAGGACTTACATTTCATTTAATCATCATACAAAAAATTATGACTTGCAAAGTTTAATGTAGGTTACATATAAAAAGGCTTTATAATAGTGTTAGGTAATATGAATAATGGGAATTTATTGTTTGCAAGTACTAAGAACAAATCAGTAATTAATGTTATTGTTTAGATCATATTACAGTAGGTACCCAACAGTATCCAACTACTTTCATTCTGTTTGGGTCATCAAATAATTATTATATTGCAAAGCATCGCAATTAGCAAATGTAGAACTATTTATTTATGACTATCTGACGCCGCGGCTCGTAACTTTCCCTTCAATTTGATTTCAAAAACAAAGCAGAATTGTTACTTACTGAAGTCACTTAAATATTAAAATACTCAAAAGTGACGTTTTTGTATGAAAAAATTAAACTTATTTTTGATAAACGTAAGAAAGTCCGTTCGGTAGTTTAGGAGATCAATATGTACATATAGAAGCTATGGGGCCCCACCAACATCTCTGAGCTGACAAACAGATGAGACTGGAAAATACACCCCTCGAAAACGCCACCCATTACGTGGGTTTAAAGCATTGGCCAAATGTGGGTGTAGTTAAGCGTCCTTTGGGGGCAAAGACGTGATTTATGCCGGTCTGACAGAAGTTTATTTTCTGTGTTAAGCACATTAAATGTACAAATACAAGGATTTTAAATAAAAAATACTATAGATATTGGATTCAGTACAAATACAACGCGAAATCTTGGCACTCGAATACTGTATAGGTATTTATTACAAATACCATCTATAAAATAAACAAGATTGTACATTGATGGTTGACATAGAAATAATTCGGAATAATTAACAACAAAAGCATCAATGTACAGCGCCGTTGTCGCATCCCTCGAGAGTCAGCAAGCGGAATAGGAACTTAGTACGGAAGCGGCTGAAGCGCCCAAGTGTGCAAGACCGAGGTGAGGTGGTGCCGTTTTTAAAGCACTAATCGGTAATCTAGGTATTTTTGATAGTGTTGATAATTTTTAATTGTTTAGGGAATAACTTCTATTAATAAACTCATTCAACACATTTTTTTGCTGTTGCTTATTGTAATCTGATACAACTCATATCATGGAAGGCACACTACTAAACAGATACCGTTAACTATAGTGTAAATGTACATTATTGAGTCTCTATTGACCATTACAAACAACCAATCAACAATTTTTGGTACAATTCATAAATTCTGACTTTTTCTGCACAGCCAAAGCCACATCTGCCATTGCTTGCAACACTGCTTTAGCTGATAGAACTTATGTCATTGTAGCTTTACCTTTGCCTGTGGCTAATTTAATAATTTGTTTAAGTATAATTAGATTTATCCATAGACTAAACCGCTAGCGTAAGAATAAATGAACAAATACAATGTTAGCCTATGTTTTTTTTTCTTTGACAGGGACATCAAAGCTGGGAATATTCTATTAGGAGAGGATGGTACTGTGCAAATAGCTGATTTTGGTGTTTCTGCGTGGCTGGCCACTGGTAGAGATATGTCTAGACAAAAAGTTCGGCATACATTTGTTGGAACTCCATGTTGGATGGCACCAGAAGTTATGGAACAAGTGAGTGTTTATGATACTACCATTGTATTCTAGCTCCTGATTTCCACGGTAATACATTCCCGGAATCAAAAGTACCGTTACTCCTATAACATGAAATATCCGATTGTACGAGTGTGGATTGAAAAGTAGTCGGCCTAACACTGATCCATTTAGTTCTAAAAATCAAATCTACCCACATTATTTAGTTCAGTTCAGACCTGTTAATTGTGTGAAGTTTGAAACGTGTGCGATAATTATTTTTAATTTTATAAATTTATTAACAAAGCAATCCGACATCATTTCCGCAAATGTGAAATGGAGCAAATCGAGCAGCGTGCCGACATTAAGTACCTCCATAAGAAGGGGCTGTCATCAAAAGCCATCCATGATGATATGGTCAGTACATTAGGGGATTGCGCTCTTTCATATTCATAATCAAAAAATGGATAGCAGAATTCAAGCGTGGTAGAGAAAGTGTGAAAGACGAGCCCCGCTCTGGAAGGCCTTCGACGTCCACTACTGACGAAAATGTTAAAAAAATACTCAACTTAATTATGGGAGACCTCAGATTGAAAATTAGATAGCCGAGATTATAGGGATCTCTTATGAACGTACTCAAAATATAATAGTCAACGTGTTGGGTTTCCACAAGGTGTCTGCGAGGTGGGTTTCACGACTGCTTTCAGTTGAGCAAAAAAGGATGCGATTGACTATTGCACGCGACTGTTTTAGTTATTTGAAGCTGATGGATGTGATTTTTTGAATCCACCACCGGAAACAAAACAACAATCAAAACAGTGGACAAGATCTGGTTCACCACCCCCCTAAAAGGCTAAGTCGATTTTGTCGGCAAGTAAGGTGATGGCTTCAGTATTCTGGGACTCGAAGGGTGTGATTATGGTTGATTATCTTGAAAGGGGTCAGACTATAAACTCTGATTATTACTGCACCTTACTACGTCATTTATAAGAAGAAATAAAAGAAAAACGTCCAGGAATGATCAGAAGAAAAGTCTTGTTTCATCAAGATAACGCTCGTGTTCACACGTCTGTCCAATCAATGGCAGAAATTCATAACTGTGGCTTTGAACTGTTACCGCATCCACCTTATGCACCTGATCTGGCACCGTCAGACTTTTTTCTGTTCCCTAACCTAAAAAAGCACTTGGGAGGTCAAAGATTTTTGACAAATGACGAGGTCAAAGCAGCAGTAGACGCATATTTGACTCTAAGGAAGAATCATTTTTTTTCAACGGGCTAAATGCTTGGAAGGGAAGATGGCAAAAGTGCATTGAACTTGATGGTGATTACGTTGAAAAATAAAAATGTATTTCATTTATTATGTATGTATTTTCTTGGTTAGGCCGATTACATTTCAATCCACCCTCGTATCTCCAGACTTAATCATCTTAATAATCCTACTACTGTTTGGTTGATTGTTACTCTTTCATCCGAGAACTACTGAAGGGAAGAGAAACTTTAAAACAAATATAGCTCATACGTCTGAAACAGGCTTTTTATTTTGGTAATGTGGTCCCATGGGTGTTAGGAACGAGAAAACTAATTCACAGAGGCGGAGCCGCGGGTATCAGCTAGTGACTATACATATACTTATCAATTACTACCTCCTCCAAACAGGAGGGAATTCAGCCTACATATACCACGATGGCCAGATGAGTTGGTATAGGGTTTATGTCGAGTTTTTCTTCAATTACTATGTTTTTCAGATAACATTCCTTAGACAGTTTACTACATAATTAATTACAGAGTTGGGCTTTTTAGTATTTACCAGTTTTGAGACCATTCTCTCGCTTCTCAAACTAATCTAAAATAGTCCTGCTTACATTTTATAGAGTAACAATTTTTTTATAGGATCATGGATATGATTTCAAAGCCGATATTTGGTCTTTTGGTATTACAGCCATAGAAATGGCGACTGGAACTGCGCCATACCACAAATACCCACCTATGAAAGTACTGATGTTAACTTTACAAAATGACCCACCGAGTCTGGATACAGGTAAGATGTTTAACTTAACCTTTATATGTAAATATTACCTATATTATTGAAATAGTGCGGTAGATTCAAACTCGTTGGATTATGAATGTAAAAAAATATTTGTGTTACTTGTTCACTTGAAAACTACTAAAGGGCTTTTAGTGAATCATTTCAATAATATAGGTCATACATCAAAATAACACAGACTATAGTATAGTTATTGTGTAAATTGGCCAAATATACTAAAACATGTCAGGTAAGTGTGAAAAAATCAGCTATCTGGTTGTAAACATAGACAGAAGTCCCATGAAAATAAAATAGGATATTAGGAATACCAGTTGAGCAGGCGAAGTCGTAAATGAGTGTGTACTATTTAAAAATATGTAGTATGTGTAGCGTGAGTGTGTAGTGTTGGCCTGTAAGGACATTCTACTAAACTGCAGAGTTACTGAACGGTTATTCGTGGGTTTTTAACAAAAATTAATAATTAGTATGCATACACTTTTAATATCGGACAACAGAAAAAAAATTCTAACCTCAATCATACCCTCTTACATTATGTGAGTACATTGTGTAGTGGTTATTTTATAGTATTGATTCTATACTGACACATATAATTTGACCTAAGTCTGCTGGCAACGTGCCATGGAATAATGAATAATTAATGATGACGCACCCGCGTTTAATGTACCTATGTACCTTATTTACTAGTGTACTGTTTGCGAAAGTACAGAAGAGAATTCCTGGGGTTACATACACAACAAAATCGTACGGAGCAAAAATTAAACATTGCGCGGTGCCGTATGTTACCCAGCCCCTCCCTACGACAGTAGATTAGGTTAGAACTTTAGTCTTCGAGGTTATCTATATATTTAATACGAAAATTTGTCTGTCTGTCGCGTTTTTCAATTATAATTAATAATACATACATTTGCATGAAATATTTAAATATTCTTTTTTTTATTTTTCTTTTATATATGAGGTGATACAAAGTTCGCCGTGATAACTAGTTTTTTTTAATACCTAAAAATGGTCTTTACTTACATTGTTGCTAAGATTATAATATTTTGAGGTAATTATTTGGTGTGCAATCAGTTATTTTGTGTAGGAAATGGATTTTCTTTTAGTACAAAACGAAATTAGTGTCGCGAATTTTAGATAACATTCCGGTTCTAATTTCGTTGATTGTAAATGTAGATAAATGTGCATTTTTTTTGACAATGTTAATTAATTATCTAATTGTATTTTACATTTAACTATACATAGGTACTATGTGACTGAGACCTAAACTGACATAAATTTGAATTGAAATAATAAATATGCAATGACATTGTTAATTTTAACTAAAATAAAGTATTTTTGATTTGTAACTACTTTTTGAATTTATACCAAGCTGTACTTGATGCTAATGACATTCAAAATTTTTAATCTACTCTCATAAAATATAATATAAAAAAGGCTATAGACTTCCACAGAGCATATTACCTTGTTAAAAAAAAGTATACAATGAATTAACACATTTAGTAATTAAAAAAACACTCCAGTTCCTATATAACTGGGCAGTTCCCGTGCAAATTGTGGGCAGCATCCGATTGCCCGTTTTAGAATCGAGCAACGCCATCTATCGGTCGATAGTGCGAACTATTGATGTTAAGTACGTACTTTCGTTTAGTTACACTGGTGTTCTAAACTAACCTAAACGTATGAAATTAGATTAATTATTTATGAAACTGCACACAACTAGGTATTAGAACACTCGTAGGATACCTACTATAAAAAAATACTCTCCAAGGCTCATTTTTAAAACCTACTCGTGTTCTAAAACCCATTTTAGTATCTTTTTCATAAACTACTATTTTAAGTAAGGTTGTAATATCTGATACATACGGAGGTGGATTGAAAAGTAGTCCGCCTAACACTGATCCATTTAGTTCCAAAACTCAAATCTACCCACATTATTTAGTTCAGTTCAGACCTGTTAATTGTGTGAAGTTTGAAACGTGTGCGATAATTAGTTTTAATTTTATAAATTTATTAACAAAGCATTCTGACATCATTTCCGCAAATGGAGCAAATCGAGTAGCGTGCCGTCATTAAGTACCTCCATAAGAAGGGGCTGTCATCAAAAGCCATCCATGATGATATGGTCAGTACATTAGGGGATTGCGCTCTTTCATATTCATCCGTCAAAAAATGGATAGCAGAATTCAAGCGTGGTAGAGAGAGTGTGAAAGACGAACCCCGCTCTGGAAGATCTTCGACGTCCACTACTGACGAAAATGTTAAAAAATACTCGATTTAATTATGGGAGCCCGCAGATTGAAAATGAGAGAGATAGCCGAGATTATAAGCATCTCTTATGAACGTACTCAAAACATAATAGTCAACGTGTTGGGTTTCCACAAGGTGTCTGCGAGGTGGGTTCCGCGACTGCTTTCAGTTGAGCAAAAAAGGATGCGATTGACTATTGCACGCGACTGTTTGGAGTTATTTGAAGCTGATGAATGTGATTTTTTGAATCGTTTTGTTACTATGGACGAAACATGGGTTCATTACTGTACACCGGAAACAAAACAACAATCAAAACAGTGAAAAGACCTGGTTCACCACCCCCTAAAAGGCTAAGTCGATTTTGTCGGCAAGTACGGTGATGGCTTCAGTATTCTGGGACTCGAAGGGTGTGATTATGGTTGATTATCTTGAAAGGGGTCAGACTATAAACTCTGATTATTACTGCACCTTACTACGTCGTTTACGAGAGGTAATAAAAGAAAAACGTCCAGGAATGATCAGAAGAAAAGTCCTGTTTCATCAAGATAACGCTCGTGTTCACACGTCTGTCCAATCAATGGCAGAAATTCACAACTGTGACTTTGAACTGTTACCGCATCCACCTTAGGGCGCCAACGCACTAGCGACCAGGCCGCGGCGGCCAGGTCGCGGCGGCCAGTGAGATTTGATTTTAATAAGCAATCGCTTATGGACCTACGCACTTAGCGACCAGCGGCCACCATTGGCCGCGGCGTGCAATAGCATGCCCCGCGACCAGCGACCACACGTGGCCGTCGAGATCATCACTTTATTTTGAAATTTATTCAGTGCTACCGCATCGGCTGCAGCGACCAGACGTGTATCGCTACAGAGTGGTATTATTTTACAATGTCCGATCATTTCGACACGGAAAGGTTCATTAGTTGAAGTCGAAAGCAGAAGAGGTTTATGGGATATATCATGTGATGATTAGGTAGTGAAACATTAGAAAATAAAGAAAAGGCAGGACTTGGTAGGTGTTTTTTTTTTAATTTACCTATAATACAGTAAAAGCTCCTTATTCCAGCTTCCTTCATTCGTATTTTCACTATTCGCGGATTAAAAAAATGCGACCCAATTCCTATATTCCAAAAAATAAGTAAAATATAATCCTTTAGTCTCTCTCTCGCATAGTAATGGATGCACCCAAAACTGTTTCATACGTGAAATCTTCCGTTTCCGTTTTCGCAGTAAATACACAAGCACAGTTGTGTGATTATCTTCTGCACGTCCATCTCGACACACCCTTGGAAGTCGAGTGAAAGTATTGACCGCTCGACATGTCGCGGCTGCATACGCACTGGGCGACCAGGCCGCGAACGTGGTCGCCGCGGCCTGGTGGCTAGTGCGTTGGTGCCCTTATTCACCTGATCTGGCACCGTCAGACTTTTTTCTGTTCCCTAACCTAAAAAAACACTTGGAGGTCAAAGATTTTTGACAAATGACGAGGTCAAAGCAGCAGTAGACGCATATTTTGACTCTAAGGAAGAATCATTTTTTGTCAACAGACTAAATGCTTGGAAGGGAAGATGGCAAAAGTGCATTGAACTTGATGGTGATTACTTTGAAAAATAAAAATATATTTCATTTATTATGTATTTATTTTCTTGGTTAGGCCGATTACTTTTCAATCCACTCTCGTATGATTAAACTTGCATGCCTAATGGTGATTTTGTACCTACCTACTGTTTTTAACATCTATTGTACCCATATTTTCAATAATTGAATAAATTGAAATTGAAGAGAAAAAGGGGTATTTCAGGTTTTTGGGTCTAGCAGGGTTGTTCAAATAGTCAGTGTAGGTACGATTGTATCGTTCGAGAGTTATTATTAATTTTAATTTTAATATAATGCTAGAATGTTCGTCAAGGAAGAAATCAACGGCATCAATATTAGTACCCTACATCTACCCTGTAGATCCGAATTTGTTTGAAATTAGGCGACAAATTCGGTTCTAGAGAGGTTAGTGTGGGGCACGCACAGCAACGCTTCAAGACCTTGAGGTCCAACAACGTCTGCGGCATCGATTCTCTATTTAATAATTCTCATATGAACACTAAGTTGACGCGGATTGCTTCGGTTTATTTAGTACCTTATTTACTTAAGTCGCATGTCTCCCGGCGTCCTGACCAGATCCTGGCATTTCCCCAGAGTGACAAGCCAGGAGGGTAGCGCGCTTTAGGGTTTTGTATTTGAATTCGTATTATTATGAATCGAGTTACTAATCAATACCAGGCCTATGTCACTAGCCTAACAATCGCAAAAAAAGTGACGTCAGCAACAACTTGAAGTTGTAAGTCAGTAAGGGTTGTCTCTTGTTTGAAATACGGCATTGACCATAGAGTTGATATTGAGGCATTAACGTCATAATTATTGGTCAAATTATGCTGGAATATATTTTACTTTACTGGACAACCCTAACGTTCGAATGATGTTCCCTGTAAACAAAATAATGTTCTTTAATTAACGTCGGAGTGCAAGTTCTGATTACAAGTCCTATTCCCTATTCTGTGTCATTACTGAAAATGTCTTCCTCATAGTTCACTGCAATAACCTTGTATGCGCAATACCAAAATCTTTGTATTATTTTACAGTCATTATTAAATGCAATGAAACTCTTTTGAGTTATTACTACCCACGACGGAACTAAGACGGTATATGCGATTGGAGTGAGAGGATGTTTGTTTGTTTGTGCAAATACATGTCGCCATTTTCTCCAAAATGACTGGTCCGATTTTGATACAGTTTTCAATTATGCGTTCGGGTTTGATTGGTGCATTTTCTTAAATAACTAATACTGCGATGCGCTGCAGCAAACATTTTATGTGATAATGTTGCTATTTTTCTACTAAACGACTAGTTAGATTTTGATGTAGTTTTCTGTTATGGGTTTAGATTTGATTGGCGCATGTTGTTAAATAGTTGTTACGTGACAACTCACCAGGGATGGTTGCAGCAAACAATTGTTTTGGGCAAAACCAAAACCTATAGGGCGCTGCAGTAATATATTTTATATTCTAATACGAGGGTGGATTGAAACGTAATCGGCCTAACCAAGAAAATAAATACATAATAAATGAATTATATTTTTATTTTTCAACGTAATCACCATCAAGTTCAATGCACTTTTGCCATCTTCCCTTCCAAGCATTTAGCCCGTTGAAAAAAAGATTCTTCCTTAGAGTCAAAATATGCGTCTACTGCTGCTTTGACCTCGTCATTTGTCAAAAATCTTTGACCTCTCAAGAGCTTTTTTAGGTTAGGGAACAGAAAAAAGTCTGACGGTGCCAGATCAGGTAAATAAGGTGGATGCGGTAACAGTTCAAAGCCACGGTTGTGAATTTCTGCCATTGATTGGACAGACGTGTGAACACGAGCGTTATCTTGATGAAACAGGACTTCTGATCATTCCTGGACGTTTTTCTTTTATTTCCTCTCGTAAACGACGTAGTAAGGTGCAGTAATAATTAGAGTTTATAGTCTGACCCCTTTCAAGGTAATCAACCATAATCACACCCTTCGAGTCCCAGAATACTGCAGAAGCCGTCACCTTACTTGCCGACAAAATCGACTTAGCCTTTTAGGGGGTGGTGAACCAGTAGGGTCATTCATAACCGTACGAAACTTCCGTTGTCGACACCGAGCGGTGAGTGGTCTCTTCGGAAGCACAAACGCTATTCAGAGGTCCGTACTCGGTAATTTTTGACAGATTTACTCGGCAGGGAAGACTTTGATTTCGATATCTTTTCCGACAGCTAAAAGGTGACGGAAAAGTTTCCACTGGGTAATAATTATGATTGATAATTACAATTCTAAACCACTGGGCATTATAACTCACATAATTTAAGCATTTTTAAGACAATAGTACTAAACTAGTTTCTTGTTACATACTTGTTTGGTCGTCCGGCCAAAAAAGTAAATACCCATGTAAAAAGAAACTAATTTCTAGAGTTATAGGTAGGTACTTAGCGACTATATACTGCTGTACCTGTAGGGTTTAGCTGGCTTGTAACATCTTAACATAGGTACCCAGTGTGTTCCTATTTTACTTTATGCTATGTCATAGTATAAAATACCGTAAAACAAAGTCGTTTCCCGCTGTCTGTCTCTAGGTATGCTTAGACCTTTAAAAATACGCAACCTACTTTAATGCGGTTGTTTAATAGATACCTAGAGTTGATCAAGAGGAAGGTTTCAGTATATTATTTGTCCAGCGAGCACTTTGCCTGCTAATATTCTAATATAGTGATAAGTGGTTTTATCAGTCATTAACAGTCAGGCAGGGTAGGGGATAGGAGAAATGCCTGTGTAGCATGAGTCAAGAAACTGTCTCATAAGCCAGTCTACAATGGCTTTAAATACATCTCAAGTAATTAGAAAGTTGATAATTTCCATAATGAAGTTAATGAACATACACACATTATATTATTTTCACCTATAACACCGAGGAGGTACGCAAACGTGAAATACACACCCACACTTTGCCAGTAATTTTGTTGGCCACACGTTATAGCAGACAACCCTATTGCCATCACCAGCCACTTTAGAAAGTCCAAGCAAGGTTAATGAAACACAAAGGATAATAAATATAATTCACAAGTTAGTATTGATAAAAAGATATACAATCTAAATCCTTAAACATAACAAAACAACATGGACACATGCGAGCATTTTGTTTCAATATATATATTAATAACAGGTATTGACACTTTTTTTTTTTATTTAATTCCTGCTCTTTATATTTAATTTAAAGCTCTGGGAGCTTTAAATTAAATATACCACATACTTTGCAAAATACACATACTTTGCAAAATAAACAGTAAATATATAAAAAATCGCAGTTTTTCAATTTCTACCATCATCATTTGTTTTCTACCCTTTATTAACATTCTCCGTAAATGCATCTAAGAATCGAGCAAGGAAAGTGCCTCCCGATAGAGTTTATGAATTGCATTTTTGGATCCGTTCGGTGTGGTGATCGACCTCGGTGTGTGCTGTCAAATCCGAGATGACAACTTATCGAGTGGTTGTGAATGACCTAGCAGGTCTTTTCACTGTTTTGATTGTTGTTTTGTTTCCGGTGTACAGTAATGAACCCATGTTTCGTCCATAGTAACAAAACGATTCAAAAAATCACATTCATCAGCTTCAAATAACTCCAAACAGTCGCGTGCAATAGTCAATCGCATCCTTTTTGGCTCATTTGAAAATAGTCGCGGAACCCACCTCGCAGACACCTTGTGGAAACCCAACACGTTGACTATTATGTTTTGAGTACGTTCTCGTATCTCGGCTAACTCTCTAATTTTCAATCTGCGGTCTCCCATAATTAAGTCGAGTATTTTTTTAACATTTTCGTCAGTAGTGGACGTCGAAGGCCTTCCAGAGCGTGGTTCGTCTTTCACACTATCTCTACCACGCTTGAATTCTGCTATCCATTTTTTGACGGATGAATATGAAAGAGCGCAATCGCCTAATGTACTGACCATATCATCATGGATGGCTTTTGATGACAGCCTCTTCTTATGGAGGTACTTAATGACGGCATGCTGCTCGATTTGCTCCATTTGCGGAAATGATGTCAGATTGCTTTGTTAATAAATTTATAGAATTAAAACTAATTATCGCACACGTTTTAAACTTCACACAATTAACAGGTCTGAACTGAACTAAATAATGTGAGTAGATTTGATTTTTAGAACTAAATGGATCAGTGTCTAAAGGCCGACTACTTTTCAATCTACCCTCGTAGTAATAAACGTTCTCTAAAAAGTTAAAATAAAAGCAAAATAGAAGTTTTGAAAAAACCCACGACGCGTTAAAATGTAATTGAAAAAGTATAAAATAATTTAAAAGATTCTGTGCTTTTACTATTCTAAATTTAAAAAGTTTTAATAAGTTTAAATAAAAATAAGTATTACAAACTTACGACAAACGGGTATTTTACGCGATTATGGAGATATATACATACCTCTTTTTTTTTTACAGTCCACCTGTGACCACGGATCTTGTAACAGGGTCGAAACGTCGGGTAATCAAGAGGTATGTATATATCTCGATAATTGCAAAATAGACCCGTTTGTCTTAAGTTTATTAAGTGTACAAAACGCGAAAGTTTAAAAAAAAAACTTTTATAGGTCCCCATTGTAGGGGCATGGCCTACCCATTATGGGTTGTCACATTACTATAAAACTGCAAAACTAGTTCATTAAATGGCAGCCCCCCACTGATATTCTTTTAAATTATTTTATCTTTTTTCCATTACAATTTAACGCGTCGTAGGTTTTTAAATGTCTATTTTGCTATTTTTTATGTAATTAACCAAGAGGATTTCTAAGAAGAAGTAACCTAACTCATAGATACGAGTTATCAAATAATAAAACCACAAATATTACCATATAACCCGATTGTTGCCCGCAAAGGTCGATATAATGTTAGAATGTTCATCAGAAGGAAGAAATCAACGGCATCAATATTAGTGCCCTACATCTACCCTGTAGATCCGAATTTGTTTGAAGTTAGACGACAAATTCGGTTCTAGAGAGGTTAGTGTGGGGCACGCACAGCAACGCTTCAAGACCTTGAGGTGCAACAACGTCTGCGGCATCGATTTTCTATTTAATAATTCTAATGTACTAATTTGACGCGGATTGCTTCGGTTTATTTAGTATCTATCTAAATATTATATTTCTTTACATATACAGGTTTTAAAAGGAATACGTCGTCATGTAACACGAATTTCATTCTAGCGCGTTGTGAGACCTCATTGCATATTGTTTAATAGCAGACTTACTTAATCTCTACTCCAGCGGCTCCTCGTGCCATTAAAACTACAACGCAAGAGCACTCACTTCCAGGTCCCGGGTTATATACATGCAGCCTTGCGGAAGATTGTACCTACCTACTCTCTTATTATCCTGATGGCCAAGGTCTGTTTAAAACAGATTCGTTGCCGGCCGTCAGTATCGGCATGTACTATGTGACTAAAACTTAAACTGACCTAAATTATAATTACAGTAATAATTATGCGGTAAAATTGGTAATTTTAGACGTGAATTTATGCTACGCTGTACTCTATGTTAATGACATTCTAAAATTTTTAAGTTAAGTTGTAATATCTGATATATATGTTTTGTTCCTGATTTAGCAACTAAAATTGATGCCTAATGGTGAAATATGGTAATGCTGAAATGTTCGTCAGAAGGAAGAAATCAACGGCATCAATATTAGTACCCTACATCTACCCTGTAGATCCGAATTTGTTTGAGTTAGGCGACAAATTCGGTTCTAGAGAGGTTAGTGTGGGGCACGCACAGCAACGCTTCAAGACCTTTAGGTGCAACAACGTCTGCGGCATCGATTCTCTTATCGAGACCCATATTAAATGCCCACATGACAATATGGGTCTGAAGTCGCGCACATTTAGGTTTACATATTATGATTTCATGTATGAGACTTGTTGATAAGTAAAAGATAACCAACATAACCACCCTTGCTTCCAGGTCCCGGTTAATATACATGCAGCCTTTAAGGAGATTGTGCCCTCTTATAATCCTGACTTCAACGGTCTGTTAAAAACAGATACTTTGCCGGCCGTCAGTTTCGGCACTTTTCCTTAAATTTAATTACCTACGTAATTGCATTTTGACATTTAACTGTACTATGTGACTGAGATCTAAACTGACATAAATTATAATCAAGATACTAATTATGCGGTAAAATTGTTAATTTTAAACTAAACTATAACATCTATTGTACCCATATTTGCAATAGAATAAATTGAAAATTGAAGAAATATATATATATATATATATATAAGACCCATATATGTATTTCGAGTATTTGGGTCTAGCATGGAATGTTCAAATAGTGTAGGTACGATTGTATCGTTCGAGAGTTATTATTGATTTAAATATAATGCTAGAATGTTCGTCAGAAGGAAGAAATCAACGGCATCAATATTGCTGCCCTACATCTACCCTGTAGATCCGGCTTTTGATTGAAGTTATGCTACAAATTCGGGTCCACAGAGGTTAGTGTGGGGCACGCACAGCAACGCTTCAAGACCTTGAGGTGCAACAACGTCTGCGGCATCGATTCTCTATTTAATAATTCTCATAAGAACACTTAAGTTGACGCGGATTGCTATGGTTTATTTAGTACTTATCTAAATATTATATTTCTTTACATGTACATGTTTTAAAAGGTCTATGTGTAACACTAATTCCATTCTAGCGTGTTGTGAGACATCATTGCCTATGATTTTTAAAGCAGACGTACCTAATCATCACTACGACTTCAGACCTATATTAAGAATTTAATATAAATGCAGCTTTTAAGGAGATTGTACTCTCTTATTATTCTGATGGTCAAGGTCTGTTTAAAACAGACACGTTGCCGGCCGTTAGTATCGGCACTATCATTTATTTTGACAAAGTTAATTACCTACTTAATTGTAGTTTGACATTTAACTATACTATTAGTTAGGGGGCCCTAGTACTGATAAATTATTGATTGCAAGCTTGATATCAATCAAATAATTTCCCAGTACTAGGGCCCCGTACTATATGTAACTGAGAACTGACATTATTTATAATTATGTGGTATATTTATTTATATTATTGTGAATTTTAAACTTAAAAACTAAGTATTTTTGATTTGTAACTACTTTTTACAAGCTTTTATTTACTTTCACCAGTCCCGATGTTCGTGTGTCTTGCGATTGAGTTGAAACGTTCGTCAGAAGGAAGAAATCAACGACATCAATATTAGTGCCCTCCATCTACCCTGTAGATCCTAATTTGTTCGAAGTTAGGCGACAAATTCGGTTCTAGAGAGGTGTCTGTGGGGCACGCTCAGCAACGCTTCAAGACCTTGAGGTGCAACAACGACTGCGGCATCGATTCTCTGTTTAATAATTCTCATATGAACACTAATTAAACGCAGATTGCTTCAGTTTATTTAGTACCCATCTGAATATTATATTTCTTTACATACACGTGTTTTAAAAGGTCTATGTGTAACACGAATTTCATTCTAGCGTGTTGTGAGACATCATTGCCTATGGTTTTTATAGCAGACGTACCTAATCATCATTGTGCAGGATTAGATACGTCTTCAGATTGCCACTTGAGACCCATATTAAATGCCCACATTATCGTGGCTTATAATATATCATGGGCATTTAATATATGTCTGATTTCGCGCACATTTTGGATTACATATTATGATTTCATGTATAAGAGTAGTTGATAAGATTCTGTAATTGACCACGGTTGATTTCTTTGACTCTATTTGCACATTTATTTGTTAGATGGAATTTATTTTATCTTCGTGGCCTAGGACTGCGGCCGCCCTATCGTCCATTACCGAACGCCCCGAGTACGCACTCGGCGGACAAACACCCCACGGTGCCGGTGAACTTTGGCCATCTGTGGCGGCCTCTGTCAGTCTGTTGGTTCGGGTGTTATCCCCATTTTTATGGGGTCGGGTTTTATCCCGCGGCGGTTAGTGAAGGCTCGCTTGAGGTGAAGCCTCACAGCACGCAACCCTTCTGCCTTGCTTCTATAAGGACGGTGCTTCTGTAAGGATGTCGTCAGGCTCCGATCATGGTGTTCGGTGGTCCACCGCGTAATGGCGCCGCACCTGACCGCACACTTCAGGAGTCATCGAGGAGGGTACGCTCCCTCTCGGCTGCCTCCTTCGCGAGCAACATCTGCTCGCCGAAGGATACGGTCACGTTGCCCTTCCTCCCGCTGAAGACCATAGCTCGCTCATGGTCTCTGGCGCTGGACGGATATTCTTTTAAATTATTGGAATAAACCCACGGTGCGTCAAAAACTAATTGAAAAAGAATATTTTTATTAGTACAAAACGAGGGTTTTTTCGATTAACAGTTAAATACTACCCTTTAGATAATAGTTTGATAGTGTTTACAAGAATGAATTGTATTATATAAATAACTGGGTTAACCATGAGGTTTGGCGTCAGATAAAGTTTACATTTATGTATTTATAACTTGTTGTTAGGATATTACCGAATTTAGCTAGGTAAAAGGGGAATGTTTTTTGGTGAAGGTGAGCGTTCACTAGTCGCAAGGTGGCCACCCTAAACCTACCACTAAGTCCAAGTAATACCACCGATCCCAACTTTATCACACGAGTGCTTAGTATTAAATCTCTCGCGAGTGCTTGAATTTAGCCAACATAGCAACACCCCTTTTAGAGTAAATAAAACAAATAAGGAAATACAAAACTAAATCACACTTTTGTGATAACCAAAGGCGCTCGGCAATGGACGATGGCATGGTGTGGGCCGCGGAATTAAAAATAAAACATACTTTTGTGAGGCACGTTGCCACTTTACCGTATGTTCTATGAAACAATCGATGCAAAAAAAAGATGTCTGCGATAGGTGTTAACGATAACTCGTGAAATATATTTTAAGCATGCTTTTCATCAGTTCACACTTTCAATAAACACAGTCACGCTCTATTGAACGATCAACAATCTTTACAATCGATCTACTAACAACGTTTGTTAGATACCTATTGTTGCATCTCACTTATAGTGTATTAGAATTGCACTAAGTGGCAATGACACGCCGTGTTAGTATTTCAATCTAATTGATGAGTAGCTTCAGAAGTTTGATGTTTTAGTCTCGTTCTGGGACTACTTTTCTTTGTCATCTCGTTCTTAACCGATATTAGTCTAATATGCTATTTTAAATTTATATTATTTAAGTATGTGTACATATTTTAAAAAAATGATGTCAGGTCTCTGCCCAGCTATCTCTTACTAGGACTTTTTGTAGGGGAGTGTGATACATTCCAGTTATATTATAAGTAGACACCGTACCTCGACAAATAGGTATTTAAATATTATTTTAGAGTATATACATACTTCGGTCAATTAAGAAAAATGTATGCTTGAGGTTACAATAATTCGCACTCAGCTGAAAATTGGAAGGAGTGTTCCAAACACCATCATACATGAAATGTAAAAAGTCCTCATCCATCCGACCCCTGGAAATAAGTTATTCAAGGTCAAAGTTAATTTTTTTAAGTTTTGTGGTCTTTTCTCGTAAACGGTGAATTATATCAAAAAATAGTTTAGCACAAAATTGTACATTATAAATTTATCTACTATAATGATCCTACAACATTTTTACTAAGAATTACCATTTCGGTGATATTGCTGTTATTAATGTCCTACGAGCTATATTCTACACACTATGCTGCTCCGCTCCTATTGTTGTAGCGTGATGTTATATACAGGGTGTAACATTGATATGGGTCAGTGAGGGGAAGTCTGAAACTATAAGCAGATCTGTTCTTAGGAACATGTCATCGATTTTAGTAAAATCAAAAACTTCATACGATTATTACGAGACATTACGAACACAAACGAGATCAACGTTGTATTGAAAAAATTGTAGTAGGTACTGCCGAACACCTATTAAATAAGGGGGCGTCCATAAATTACGTGAGGTGTTTTTTTTATGTGTGTGTGGTGAGATGTCGTGAGATTTTATTCAACCCCCATCCCCCAATCTCACGTGAGATTTTTCAAAATGTGGGTTTCTTACGAAAACGCGTTGGATTTTATTGTAAAAAGAAAAAAAAAATTGCTTCGTGCTTTTATTTACGACTAGTAATCAATATTGCTGACAGTTTAATTATAAGTGTAATAAAAATTTAACAATAGAATACTTAAATCGTAAGTTTCTCTCAGTGGCTTCCCTGAGAAGCCGTTCAATCTCATGTTGAATGTGATGTATTAACTCTTCTTTTTTTAATTTTTGCTTCGCTGTATTCCATAATTTTATATCATCTTCCTGGCAGGACTGCTTCGTCTTATAGACGTATCTTTTGACGTATGCGTTATAAAAATCTTGATAACTCATTTTAAATTAGTAAGTGCATGCACTGAGTCGAGTAAAACATTTACAAGAATAAACAAAGCAGGTTGGAACCTGTCCGTGTGTCGCTGCCACTGAGCTCGTACGCTCTCGTTCATCGAGTCGCGCGTTCGGCTGACAGTGGCGCGAAAACAAAGGACGGGCTACACGTAAATTCAGATTAAATACGCCAATATATATAATACGCCAGTGAAGCCGCTTCTCCTCCTAAACTAAGAGTCGCACAGTCAAGTGTGGCACACCGTTGGAAAGGTCGTGGTCTCAAGTGGTGCGATAAGATTAGAAATTTGACAAAAAGTAAAAAAAAAAAATTATTACTTGCGTAGTTTGCGCTAAGGTTTGCTAGTTTGGTATAAAACAAATATGGTGGTTTGACAGTCAGTAGATGTATAACGTCGAAGTATGAATGAAATTAATTTCTTTCGAACGAGTAAGTGAATGATCTTAATCGTATTACGATTACGTTTAAGATTAAATCTTAAGCATGTACAATCTGGATTAAATGGACCAAAATAGTATAATTTATTTTGTTACAATCAGAAAAAAAATTGCGTGATATTTGCCGAGACCCCCCCTCTCCAACGTAAGATTAGATGAGATTTGACTCGACCCCCTCCCCCTTTAAACATCTCTCGTATTTTATGAACGCCCCCTAAGTAGGTATAAGATATTAAAACCAGTATTTTATTAATTAATATAAATATTTACTACTTAAGGACCTACACAATCGATATCTAAATAAAAATAGTGAAATATTTTTTTCAAAAAGTCCCCGTTCTAAATCCGAGCAGAGTACAAGTTTTTTTAAATCTGTGAATTCAGCTTTTAATTATACTAAACTCCTAAGAACAGATCTTCGTACGTCTTATAGTTTCATACTTTCCATATCAATGTTACACTCTGTATATCTAATGTTACTTGCTAACGATGTAGTTTTATAATTTTGTGAAAAAAAATCAAATCGGTACTGTAGTTTCCGAGGAAACACGTTTTTCCATACAAACTTTACCCCCCATTTTCATTCCCTATTTCGAAAATCCCTTGCCGATAAGGCTACGTCATACAAAGAATACACCCTCGCAAGTTTCAGGTCTAATAATAGTAGATATATTCAGATTCAAAATATTCTTGCAGGCGCTGATGAGAGAGAACAGTACAAAGCATACGGGAAGACATTCCGCAAAATGATCGTAAATTGCTTACAAAAAGACCCTTCGAGGAGGCCAAATGCTTCAGAATTGTTGAAACATCCATTCTTTAAGAAAGCGAAGGATAGAAAATATTTAACACAAACTTTGGTAGCAATAGGGCCTAGTATGGAGGCTAGAGTACACAAGGTAACGTGTGACTTGAATACCTTTCACTACATTCGATATCATGTTCCATTTGATTTCTTTCGTATCAGAGTTCAGCTAGATTCTATGACAATTAGGCTTATCTGAAAGAAAAAAACAGTATTTCCAGAGTATTCCTATTTCAAACAATATTTTGTTGGAATTTCTTATTATAAACATTTTGTCGCAATAAAGTATCAAACAACTATAAAATAAACTGTCATGGTCATTATTATCTTTATAAATGAACAAATGGGAGATTTACAGTCATGATTAATGTCGCGGTTGTTCATTTAAAGTTAATCTCAAACAACGAATTTTTATATTAAATATTGATATTCAAAGACAAGTTTTGCCATCGCCGAATTGACAATATTAAGAAATACCCTTTCCTTTTTTTTACTAAATACCTACGTGTTTTTTATTTATTCTACTGTTTCTTATATTTTGATCTGAAATATGCCTTTTTTGGGTGTAAAGTGGTCCCGATCGGCACCTGCCGATTAACGGACGAGGCTCTGACATTCGAAAGAGTTCCCAAACGGCAATAGGCACGCCACCTATTGCGTGGGACCAGCAAAGTTACAGCACAGATAGCCACAAGTGAACATGCCCCTGCTTCGAGGAAACAGGCGTAAGTTTATGTATGGGAAGTACATTTTGAAGTCACAAATACTCATAGTGAGTTAGTTACGAGTACTTAATAATTTTAGCTGAATTTAAATTGTCAGAGCTGTACCATACGGAAAGCACCAACTTTTAAATAGAAAAAAATAGTCATCTAAATCGATTAAACCCAGTCGAAAGTTGTGAGGTAACAAACAAAAAAGTAGTCTAAGCGAGAACCTCCTCCATTTTTAAGTTTGTTAAAAATGACATCCGTTTATAGGCTAGCAAAAGGCAAGGCACGACAGGTAGACTCCATCGTACTGTGACAGGTGAATGGGTTTGGGGCGAAGATGAAGAGGATACGACAGACGTTGCGGGAACTGATGGTAACGACTCCGGCGATGATAGTTCTTTACCAGACGATGGACGTCCGATGAATCAGTTGCAGAAGGCAGATTCTAGCGGCAGTGACAACGAAGAGGTAATATATAAAAAGAACGGATAATACGTGTGTCATATTAAATGACTCTAAAGATAACAGATAAAAGAACTACACTTTTACAGACGACCCTCTCATACAAATGGGGCCGTTCGCGTTCTTACGCAGACTCATATTACTGCTATTTTTCATTATTTACGTTAAGATGTAGTGCAGATTAACGTACCTTCGAAACAGCGTCTATGTACGTTACATTGAGGTATGTACGTTTCTGCGTTTAGTATATTTCAATATAAACATTGTTTTAGGAATCTAAAACCAAGCCAGCACCATTTGAAACAAACTCTGGAGAGGCGGAGCCACCAATCATAAACCTGGTCTTGCGAATGAGGTAAGATTCCATCATCTAAGTCATTATACAAGTAAACGTAATATATGACTCGGCAATCCTCGACAATTATCGGGGAAGGTCGGAACTACTAAGGACACGATGTACATTGCTGCACATTCATAATATCCTACTATAGGATATTTTTTGTGTCTATAGTCCTCCATTGATTTATTTACATGTTTATTTATATAGGACAGGAATAAATTAAAAAGACGTTAAGGAAATTGCTAGTGTAGCTGGTGTACTATTGTACTACATACTACATACAGCACATTACATGAATATCTTGGTGATGACGATTACAGGAACGCACGTAGCGAATTGAACGACATTCGCTTCGAGTATATACTGGGCAAAGACACATCTGAGGGTATTGCAGCTGAGTTAGTAGGAGCGGGTCTAGTAGACCCACACGATTCTGTACCGATCTCGATGAATTTGTCCAAACTACTTGAAGCCCAGGGCACTGTAGCGCATCCACCGCCCAAGGCTGTCACATTCCATTTGGTAAGTCGCCACAATTATATTACTGACTAGCTAATTACCGCGGCTTCTTCCGCGTGACAGAGTTTTCTCTTTCCCAATTCCCACGGGTAATACCAGTATATAAAGTAGCCTAAAGTAAGACCACTGAGACGAGAAAAGAAACAAACAAACCTTCCCTGAGATTGTACGAATTTTTTAAAACCAAAATTAGTTAAATCGGTCCAACCGTTCTAGAGTATTAGCAAGAAAAACGATTTTATGAGAAGAAGATACAAGATTACAGCATTTCTTTAGTTTTTAGAACGAAGTTCTCTAACGCGGCTTACGGGTAGTGCAATTTGGTAGAAATCGTCACCTTACGCTGATCAGTGGTCCATAGAAGCCAAAATATAGTCCGCCTTTTTTATTTGAAATTTAGCGTCGGCGTCGTTAGTAAAACTAAAAGTAACCCTAACCCAGGTTGGGTTGCGTTGCAGTTGCGTAAAGAACTTCGTTCCTGACGGGGGTACCCCGACCGCACAATTCTTTTTAATTGATATTTTTATTTTCAGAATTCAGCCGGTCCTAACGAACCGTTTGATGACAAAACTCTAATAGGATTCGCCCAAATAACAATTATTGACTAAGGAAGTAATGACTCTGCGTATGATTAAAATGTGTTTATCGAGCCACAGGTTTGCAAACAACTGGGATTATTATGGTGCTAAATTGAGAAGGCTTTTTGACTCATAGTTAAATGGAAAAGTAAGGGTACCAATTCAAAATATGGCTATTCCAAACCACCGAGCCAAAGATCTAGAATAGTCTTGATAACTTTTAAAGCTTTTTTGACGTGTAGTTTGTAAGACATTTTAATTACTAAATGTGTGGGTGTATGTGTGGTATACTTGTAGTTTGTAATATTGGCCTCAACCGCGGCTGTCGTGATCTGATTGTAGGATCTTATACTTCTGATTAGTACTTAAGACCAGGTAATTCATTGAAATCTCTATCGTGACTTAAATCTTATTGTACCTGTATAACGACGTACTTATCTATCTGATATTGTGGTAGAAGCTTGACTTGTAAAAACTTGAAGAGTAAACCACAATAGTATTATATTATTTGTTTTTATAGCAGCTAACGTCCGTAACCGATATCTCCAATATCTTCATTGTGTTTCTTACATTGTAAGTCGACTTACAACGTATACGTACACGAACATGTATAACCCGCGCAAGATGACAAAGGGATTGGCGGCCATGTTGGTGACATCATAGTGACGTAACCTACAATACGGTTTTGTTATCGGTACTTTTCTACGATTGATGACGCCACGGAGGGGTTAAAGTGACAATGTCCTATCCCAGTCCAGTCACATAGTGCGCGGCTTATACCTATTGCGTATTATTTTCCACCATAAACTTTAAAGTAGTGTTTTAAATTCGTTCGCGATATTTCGAACTCACAGACTGTATGACGTAACATCAAATGAACACAGACAGACAGAAATCACGTCGTTATCCTCGAAAGCGTAGACAGACGCGCTAATTACGTCCACGTTTCGACTGTCACGAACATAGTAATGAACTAATCTTGAAATACTATTCTATTCATGCGAAAGAGCGGACGTATTTTAGGAGAATATAAGACTTATGTACATTTAAAATGTGGCAACGTTAATAAATATTCTTTCAGTTAGTTATTTATAGACAGTAATTTTGCCGTATTTCTTGGAAATCTCAGTTTGAATCCTATTTACATAATAAATCTATATTTTACCTATACTAAAATTAGTTAAAAAGTGTTTTAAATATTTAGAGGACTCACTGTTTGATCTTAAGAAGTTTTCACTATATTATTTTGAGGGTAGAAATCTAAAGACACTGGCTATTATTTAAAAGAGTTATTTTAGAGCAACAGTGATATTAAGCATACGCAATTAATTTAATTGAGATTCGTGTTTTATTTCAATATATATCCAATATAGTTATTTAAACTGCAATGGTCGTTATTATTACAAACTTTGGAAATATATTCGGGATATAACGGTCAGTACATCGCGAAATAGTTTAAGGTAAACCGTATCGGTATATATTTTCCGAAGTTTATAATATATCCAATAGCTATTAGTTACCTTAGGTGTAATAAGTAATTCTTCCAGAGTGACGATTTTAAGCGAAAAATAATACACTTTACTTTTACACCTTATAATACATAACAGTTGGGAATCAGACAGTGTTATTTATGTTCCTGCAGGTAAATTGCAATATGAATGTTTCTTATACACGACGACACTTGTGTTGACACTAGTGTCGCTGCACTAAGTTGTGACACTAGTTATGAACTTAGATCAATATAACGGTCCCCCGAATAAAAGATATTGTGTCAACATTAGTGTCGATTGCTTCCACACACAAGCGCCATAGCGTCGACATTCAACATCATAACTAGTTTTAATGATTTTCTCATACATAGGGATAGGCAGACAGCGGCAAACGACTATGTTTTATACTATGTTAATATTAAGGTATTTCTGATGTCAATTATCCAGCTCGGTAACCTAAATTATAATTACTGGTTGTTTATAGATTCAGTAAATCTGTACATAAAATATTTTGTCGTTCAAAAATTAGCCCAATCTGAACCTTGGCCTTAGGAATACATGATTTGTTGTATAATACCTATAATAATAATAACAGACTATTTATTTACAATAGGATTTACAATATACATTATTATATACTAGGTACAATAGAAAATGAAATTAATACTAAATTTAATTATTACTATTTAAAAAAAAAATTAAAAAGTTTGGGCCCCGCGGTAGGGTGCCCATCATGGCGCCGGCATTCCCGCGTTGTATGGCGATGCTTATCCGCTGCGCGAGAATAATTGTATGTGAGAAGCTGGTGTCTGTTGTAGGTGTAACCTGTATTACAGATCACCAGGTCCTCGCCCCTTGGTAGTATGGTAAAAAAATAGTAAACAGCACTAGGTAATTAACTAGACAATAAGTTAAAACTGTGTTGGAGACAGGACATCAAAGTAATAAAAAATATACCTATGCTATGAATTGTTACTAAATTTATAAGAATCCCCGTGAAAACTGTTTTTGTATTTTTATGTGTGTGTGTGTGTGTGTGTGTGTGTGTGTGTGTGTGTGGTGTGTTGCGTGTGTGTGTGCGTGCGTGGTAGAATGTGTGTATTATAATAATATAAACCAAGTACGCATATAATATATTTTATATATATATATATATATATAAAATGTTGGTTTGTGTACGCTTCAAAAACTCAAAAAGTTCTGCACCAATCGATTTGAAATTTTAGCATGATATATAATCCGCATCAAGGATTGTTTTTATCTAATTTTTGCATCAGTAAAAAAAAAAGAATCAATGTGCCACAGCGAAGCGTGTCAGGGTACAGCTAGTATATATATATAATTAGTGAGTAGGTTCTCTGTAGAATTATAGTCTAAAACCTGGAGCCAGTCTTTTACCTTCGTCGTACGTTTAGTTCTAGGCAGTGAATAAATGGATAGGGCTTTATTTAATATATTATATAGGTGTCCTCCCTGGTAGCAGAGGAATCGCTGAGCAAAACTCGTTCTAAACAAAGTCTTTGTACAAATTACGTCTTTTCTGCGACGTTTCTCGATCACCTCAGGTACATATGGCACCAAAGTATGTTGTATGGCAACAGAGTGCAGAATGTATAGTTGACGCACTAAAAGAACCCCGCTCCGCCCATACACATCTACGGTTGGATGGTAAAAAGGTAGAAAGATACTCACCTTCAGAACGACCCTTTGAGCTCGTTCAAGCTTTATCATATGGCTTTTAGCTGAGGCTCCCCAAGTGGATATACAGTAGCTCAATTGCGATTGACAGATAGCAAAATAAACTGTCTTTAATAAATCGTAGTTGGCCACAAATCTTAGGTTTTTAAAAATAAAAATTAATTTACGTGTCCTTGCCACTATCATGCTAACGTGTTCTCTGAACTTTAGTCTACCATCAAGCATGACTCCCAAGTACTTAATTACATTAACCCTTTCAATATAGGAGCAAGAAAAAATTTAAGCATTGTAATCTGTACAGTTGTGGGATGTCAGTTTATATTGCTCAATATCATCCGTGGTATTAATCAAAGTGTACGTTATATATTTTGTCGTGGCCACATTCAGAGTTAGCACATTATCGCGTAACCACTTTGTTACCACATTGTAACCTCGCTGCGCATAGGAAAAAACTTCGTTCTATGAGTCCGCTAAATAAAAGTGCCGTATCATCAGCAAATGTTACAATTTTGGCATTGTCCAGTTTTAATTTACAGAGATCATTGATATAAATAAGAAACAATGTCGGACCCAAGATGCTACTCTGTGGGACTCCCACATTTACTGGCAGGTTATGACTAGTGTAATTTTCAATTCTAACACACTGTGTTCTTCCCGTCAAGTACCTCTCAAACAATTTCAACTGGTGGCCCCTAACTCCAAGATACTCAAGTTTTTTTAGCAATATTGAAACAGAGACCGTGTCGAAAGCTTTAGCTAGGTCCAAAAATACAGAAATCACTTTCTTTTCTTTGTCGAGATTTGTAACTATGAAATCGGTTAACTCGTGAACCGCATTACTGGTAGATTTTTTTGGCCTAAAACCGAACTGTGCTGTAGATAATAGTTTGTTACCTTCGAGGTACTTTATCAATCTCTTATTTATGATACGCTCAATAATTTTTGATAACGTAGGGAGTATAGAAATGGGCTGTAATTCTCGACACAGTCTCTTTCCCCACTTTTGTGAGTAGGAGTAATTCTTGACCTTTTAAAAGCTATTTTTTATCATTCATTCACATTCACATTCATTTAATTAAAATTTCGCTGTTTTGCTTGACGATGACTCCGGAAATCATATCCAGTCCCGTAGCGCCGTCGTTTTTTAGGTTTCATACTAATGTTCTAACTTCATCTTCATCGGTGGGTAGTAGTGCAAACGAACTGGGGCATGACCGCAACGTATTTGGTTCAAAATTATATAAATTTTTGATATAAATTTTTTGAGCTTGCACTTTGCCAACATTTGCGAAGTAATCATTTATATTATTTATGGATAATTGTGGGTCATTTTGGTTTATCAAGTCGAAAGCGGTAACCTTTGGCTTCGTTGTGTTAGTAATCTCCTTGATGGCTTTCCATAAATCTTTATTATTTTTAGAAGAAGTTTGAAGCGTTAACTTTTCATATTCAATTTTCAGTTTTTTTAATTGTGATTTACAAAAGTTTCTATACCTTTTACATGTTACTTGAAGAGCGTCATCGTTTGGTTTTTAGTTTTCTTATGAAGGTTATCTCTCTCGGTGTTTAAGACATCTTAGGATACCAGGTGTTATCCAGGGCTTAAGTATCCTCTGTCGTGCTGATATTTTTAATTGTTTAGTATTGCATATTATAAGTGACTGTAATTTTTGTACAAAAAAGTCTGTAGCTGCATTTGTGTCATGCAACGTATATAAGTGGCTGAAGTCCGTTTCCACCAAATCCCGAGACAGACCCGAGTGGTTAATGCGACTTAGTGTTCTTGCGGGTTTTGTTTTACCCTTAGCTGTAATATATAGGGCGATACTACGAGTATAATGATCGGTAAGGGTTGTTTGGAATACGAGACTTTGAGCTGATAATCTAGTCTTCAGCATGACATGATCGAGACATGTTTTATGATGAGTTGGGAGTGTGTGTGCTGGGAGAATTCCATGGTATGCCAACATATCAAGGTAAACAGAGGAGTATTTATCCGCATTTCCTTCACAAATATCTATATTAATATCGCCAAGAATGATAATATTTTGTAGATTAGAATAGTTTGGCAATAAATTGTTTAATGATTGAATGAAATTGTCCACATTTTTATATCCCGGAGGTCGGTAAATGGCAATGGTAACTGTATTAGTGTTCGATTTTATAGCCAGACAGTTTGCTTCCGTTAGTCGTGGTTCCTCAATTGTCATTATATATAATCAGACCTATAGTACACCACAACGCCTTCATTTTAAGTGTTGTTATTAGAGGTGGTGGCATAGTCATAGCCATTAAACTTTGGTATATATGGGTTGGATGGCAACCAACACTCCGTTAATACTATACAATCCCAGCTTACGCCGCTTCTGATGATTAGTGGAAATAGTTCTGTGATGTTCTGATTTATGCTCCTAATATTTTGTTGAAGGATTTTGAGGCTATTTTTTGTAGCTGGTATAATACTTTGACATTCTTCGACGTCACAAAGAATTGATTCAGCTATATTGAACGAGTCAATTTCTTCTTGAATTTGATTTAGTTTGTTGAATTTTAAAATAAACAGTTATCAATCACTTAATTGTTTTTATATCGATACCACATCCTGTGATATAATGAAAACAATTCAATAGTAGGTACTTAATATTTTTTTTTTTAATACTTAATCTAATCAAGTGAATTCTATCTCATATCCAAACAGTACAAATTATATAATAGTCTGCTATACAGGTAGTCTGTAAAACATCGCGTGAATCATTAGAATGCCAATTAGTAAGTGCATATCATTATGTGACCTAAGGATATATTTTACATATGTTTAGCTGTACCGTTTAGTATTTTTAAAAACGATGTTAGCTTTTTATGACCTGGTATTGCGAAAAGAGCATAAGTTCAAGATGGGGGGGGGGGGGGTCTCGGCCTTAGCCACATGTCCACAGAAGTACCAAATTAATGGTGTCAATGTTTAATATTCGATCGCGTGGCGTATTTCCGACATCTAGTGTAACCAAACCTCACCGAAAGTAGACAGACTTATTCTTTAAACAAGGTATGCCATGCATGCTACTATTTGCAAATGTTGCATCTTTTGCATCTTTTGTGGTAATAATGTAATTGGTTAATTTCATTTTATTAGTACATTTTTAAATTGTCACAATTATGTGAGCATAAAATAAGTTAACTAACGTACATAGTGTATACCTCAGATCAACCATCTATAAATAGATGGCGAGTGACACCCGTTTTCTTCGGGTCGTCTAGTAAGCAGCTGTGATATAGGTTGCCCAGTATATGTTTGCGTTCCAATTGCCACTTTACATTGAAACACGTCAAAAACAAGACTTAGTTAAACTACTACAAACAATAATTAGTTAAAATTTTTGCCATACTGCAACTTAAACTGGGAAGCTTAAGACGTTACGTCATCCTCGACTGTTTGACTGTTCAGACGTGCAGAGTGATTGTTAGTGATTCAGACCGGTTATCAGCGCTCTATATATACGTAGTATAGAGATAGTTGCCCTGAGGTGTATACCTACTCGTCGGTATTATGTTTCTTTGTTGATGTCCTAATTCGTTTGCTCGGTGTTCATAAATAACACTGTCTAAACAACTGATTGAAATCATTTCTATAGCCTGGAAATCCTTTAGATATATAGATTTAGGGTTTTCAAGTGTGACACGGTGAGGAATGGCGAACAGTATTCAAAGTATCGTGTCTGATTTACTGGAAACTAAATCTACCTTTTTTTTATAAACCTATAGGTACAGTTCGCGAGGTGTAAGCTGAGCTTTGCATTTGTGTGAGTGCACGTACGTGAACATATAATGTAACTTGTTTTACACACACAGTGTTGTAAACGCAGCTTCTTTACTCTACTTTTCGTGATTACTTACAAATGCAAAGTTCAGCTTAGGCCTCGCGAACTGTCCCTACTTATAATGAACAAAAATATGCATTCGACGTTATTTGATAATATTCTATTTCACAAAACAATGATCTTTCTGTGCATAAAATACATATTATGCCTCAGATTTTGTTAAAAAAGTGTATGTAACGTACAACGACGTGTAAGATTATATTTTATTTTCTTTAAGATTATGTGGGCTTATAAATAAGTTATATCGTTTCAAATACATTCACTTTGAGTTCGTTCGTACGTTTTATACGAGTTGTTCTCTATTTTTACTAGATGTGCTATGACGAGAAATATAGATAAGTAATTATGGAATAATAAGAAAATTGTTATAGTATGTAGTATGTTTTATAAACTATCGAACTCAAACCAACCTTTTCAAACTATAAGTGTAAGCGTCGCCTAATGATACCCATGTATGTGTACAACTTTACATTCCTTTGTATTTTATAGATACTTAATATATAACTTAGATATAAAAAGCTTATTATCAAAGATTATACATACTTGTGTTGTATTTAATTATAACTTTAATGTATCAAACTGAAAGTACCTAAATATATATGGCAATTATTGTGCTTCTAAGTATATCATATTTTGACAACCCCGTGAATAAAATTCATTTATGATAGGTACATGAGCAATGTAGTAGCTTTCCAGTATCCAATGTGTCAAAGCTACATGCAGCACAACTTAAAATAAAACTGAATAAGTACCAGTAAAAATTAGTAAATATTTTGTAAAATTGGTACTACTATATAATTTGTAAAAAAATTAAGTTGAGGGAAAAGTTCTAGCACTAGAGTGCAGCACTAGCGTCGACTGTATTTTTTTCATGAGATTTTAAAAGTGGTTTTGAAACTAGTTATATCCTGCAGTAGGGTTCCACCAAGATTTTACTCACCCTACGTGTACGTCACCAGACGACGCTCTGGTGAAAAGTTCCTGGTTACCGACAAAAGCCTCGCCCCCAATAGTCTGTTGTGGGGCTAGCAAAGTAACTGGCAAAACTTGGGTGGACCTTTCTCTGTATACCTCTTCGGAGAAACATGCGGGACTGTATATAGTTAATGTAACTACTACAGTTCCGCATGTTTCTCTGGTATGTAAGATCATAATATGTGGGTGTTGCGATTAAATTACGAAAGGATACGAAGTTGTGTGTCATGGCGCGGGCGTTGTACTTACAGTAATGTGCTAATGGCGCTCTACGTCAAGATTTGCCTAATATACCATATTAAAACGAGTGAAGAGACTTTATTCGCAAATAATATAATTATAATAAAGTGCAATTAATCGAAAAAATTATTCGACTAAATATTTCTTTGTCAAATCATACGGCTAGTCCGTACATAAAGTAGGCCAATGAAACGAGAGATTTTATGTCAACTATCGGACCGTTACTGAATTACATTGCGATGGCGAGCGATTATTATCTCTGTCCTTATCACTCGTAACCAGTAATTTTTCTTTCTTTCTTTGTAATGACGTATGCTGGTCGATGAGAGCTGTGGTTGCGTGTTTCATGGTACAGGTAAACAATTAGTACTGTAGTTGTCAACCATTTGTCAACATGATAGAATAGATATTTCTGTCATAAATTCTTATAAATATTTTCGGCTGATTCGGACTCTTCCAAAGTGTCTAATACAGACTAAAGCGATTAGTATAGGGAATTAAACAAATAAAGATATTTTAAACCCGGAAGCTTTATTTACATTTTTCTCTCGTCTCGGTGGCCTTACTTTAAAGATGAATCTCACCGCCGGGCGCCACTGGAAATACCTTCTGCATGTGAACCAGAGACGCCCGGCGACGGACGTGAGAGCGGCCGCGGCCTTGGGTCGCGGAATAAAAAAAAAAGAGATGAATCTCACGGCTATGATGTACCTACTTATTCCAAATTTATTATATTTTATCTATAATGTTACGTTAAATTTTTATGTAAGATGCCATTTTGTACGTTTAAATAGGTTAGTTGAAAAGTGTCAAATTTTATTAAATGGAAGTTCCTATGTTCATTTCACTGCTTCGATTGCATTTTATGTCATTTAATAAAATTACGGCATTGATCTACAAATATTGTTCTTGACATTCTAAAAGCGAATCTAAATATTGCGAGGCATGTAGCGCTGGTTGCTTATTGCTCCTCTTTATTGTGTGTACGTATTAATACGATAATTCGTGGTGAAGCACATTAATATCCGGATTCTGCCCAAGCAAGAAAGTGCTAGAATGTCACACTATACCTTATTTCAAATAGCATGGGTAGGGTCACGTTTAGTATTTGTCGTATTACGTAACCCTGTGTCCATCCACACGTTCGTCAAATAGCGAGGGAAGTCGCGAGGAACATCGTGTGGACACGTTACTCGCCTCGCCACTCGCCTCGCTAGATTTTATCGGATTTTTAACGCGAGTCAAAGGAGCGCAACCGAAGCAATACTGAGATTTCCTTGTGACGCGATGAACTTCGCGAGCAGGGGAGCAACAGTAAGGTCAATTAGGAAAGCCGTGTTCGCGGAGCATTTTTTGATGACGTCATTTTTCAAGCCTAGTCTAGCCGCGTTTCGCCAGGCGCCACTGGAAATTGTCTGTGTATTCACCAGAGGCGCTCGGCAATGGACGTATGAGCGGCCGCAGCCGTGGACCGCGGAAATAAAAAAACACCAGTTGGCCACGCGAAAGCGCTCTCTCCGAAAATAGGGCAACCGTCACTGTACCCACCCATGCTATCTGAACAACGGTATAGTGAGTTCATCTCGAGATACGCCTAATATAAAGTAGTATGGTATTGCATAGAAAATTAAAAACGGCCATAATAAAAGTAAGCATTCTGTTATTATTATGTACTATTATATGTATACGAAATTTATTTATACTTTAGAACCTACTTAAACTTAAATTTTATAAAAAAGAAATAACGCAAAATATGACGCATAAGCATACTTTTTGTTGTATTGTATATTTACCGTATAAAACTGTTAAATCTGGGTCGGTTTTATTTGTAAAATTTAATTTTACTATATATGATCCAAGTATTAAGATATTGTATGATCGAATGTATGAAGTGAGTAATTTATTATTATTATGTTTGACATAAATACCGACAGGGTGATTAAAAAGTTTTGTAATCTGCGTGTAAGTGAATTTTAAATTCCTTTTTTATTATAATTGAGCCAGTGAGTTTCTAAATTAAATATCGAAAAATGTAAGTACTTATATTATTTGTATTAGCTTAAATAAATGGAAATAAAGAATTACTATGGAAGATGTTCTTTTCCTTTCCATTATTTCTACACTGTGTCCTATAATTAAAGCACTTGTGACTTGGTGTACCCATTCCTTTCCTTTAATTGGTTTGGCGTCAAGTGAGATCGGTTCAGTATTTTGACAAATAACAGGTATCTACTTATTCATACATACATACATCGAGGTACATTACATTCACAGTTTGCCAGCAGATACCGACCTAACTTCGTTGGTCCCACGTAATAGGGGGCAAGCCTATTGCCGTTACCGGGCATCGTAATACTTAATGTAGAAAATCTATTATCATTGTAATCTGTACCTTGCTCGCCGCCTTTATAGAGACATTGCTAAACGCCTAATCGATGCTTCTCAGGACCAGAAAGCTGGCTATTTTCTGGCCCAAAGAATAAGTATCGCCATCCAACGTGGCAACACAGCCAGCATTCTGGGAACCTTCCCAGTGGGCAATGACGCGGAGGATTTTTTAAACGATATTTTGTAATGTAAATATTTTTAGTCTATAATTATGTTTATTTTGTATATTGTAATGCTTATTGTAAATAAATTTTTCATTAATCTGTACCTAAATTCAAACTTCCATTGATTGCTTATTTTTAACGATTTTATTGAATGAGTCGCCAGAAAAAAGTAGTACCTAAACTAACACTAGTACCTACATACTAACACGCGGATAAGCGGAGCTTTGCATTTGTATGAGTGACCACGAATTACACATATGTGTGTGTAATAGAGGTCACATATACGTTCACGTACACTGCACTCACACTTTTATTTGTCTTTCTCGGTGAGTATTTCTACTAGGATGGAAGATCTCTAAACTACGAGTAGGCACCCCATGAGATATTTCAATGAAACCTATTATGAAATACCACCTACCCGTGCCTTAATTCCGCCGTGTGCCACTGGATTTGCCTCGGTGGCACAATGGTACTATGTACGGACTGCCACACTCGAGGTCTCGGGTTCGATTCCCGGGTCTGGTGGATAATGTGTAATTCCCTTTAGAATTTTATCCAGATAATTATCCCAGTCTGGAACTTGTGCCCGGTAAATGGCAATAGGCTCGCCCCCTATTACATGGGACCTAACATAGCTGGCGAGATGTAGGTGTGTTTGCACACCTCTGCCTACCCCTTCGGGGAAAAAGGCGTGATGCTATGTTATGTCACAAAACAGAAATATACTTCCGGTTTGTCGTTTGGGCCATTGTTCTAAAAATAGAGCATAAACTAATTATGTATGATGCATTGGCCACTTATATTGAAGGAGGTTCTTATGTGATGTCTATTTATATAAATGTCACATTACAGGGTTACCTGGTAAGTCGTGTGAACCCCGTTCAGGGGTGGTAGTTCCCACTATTTCTGACAAATTTCACCTTGGACTACTTACTCACTTGGTTATTTTACGGCCAATAGACAAAAAATCGGCATTTTTTCAAAAAAATCTTCAAAGCCTTATAACTTGAAAAGGGTTAGGGTGGGGGGCAGGGGTCCAAGGTGAAATTTGTCAGAAATGGTGGGAACTACCACCCCTGAACGGGGTTCGCACGACTTACCAGGTTACCCTGTATATTATGTCACTTCAACATTATTTATTCTCTGAATTTATAATAAATCAAATTATAATATTTGGAATATGTATGTGTGATGATAAAAATATTATATATATATTTAGTTACCTCGGCAACCAAAGTGATGACAGGTTGCTTCTAAATTTCGCTTTACAATCATTTACAATTTAATTATTTACTCACGATAAATGCTGTGGAAAATGCCTCCATGCGTTTTCAGACGTTGTGTAAATTACACCGCATCCGTGAAAAATAAAAATGTGTCATTTTATGCCTAAGTTTTAACAGAAATGTATTTATTTGATTTTTATGTGGCTGGCAACAATGACGGTTTTATAATTACATTTTGACACGGGATGCACGTATATTGTGGCTTTTAAAAACGGCGAGACAATACTACTGTCATTTGTTGCGCTGTGATTCTGCGCAACTGACATATTGGTTTTGAGGCATGTGGGGGAGAAAAGGATACATGAATTTTACGTATATATATATAGTAGTTAAAATTGTATTCCTTTAAGACATACGTGAAATATAAGTAATAACAAAACTAACATAATTTATGTCATCTTTATTCAAGACAAGAATATATTAGAAGAAATATATTTTTAACAATATATAACAAAATAATCACTAAATAAAATATAATAAAAAAAATCATTTAATCCTCTACATTACCCCGAAAATTTCATCTGCATTTTGTCAGTAACTTTAACAGTTCCATGTAACGGGTAGCGAGCCAAAGGCTAGCAAATAATAGATAGCCAAAAACTAAACTTAAATTTTTAAATATAAAATAATATAAAATCACATTTTTATCCTTTAAAAATATAAAATGATTATATTTATTCATGCTAAATTCCTTCAAACATACTTGGTTTGTTACTTTTTGTCTTCTCGTTGTTTCAGAGCTTTTGTGTGCAAAATATATCCTTAAATTGATGAATTTTTCAATAATTTAACGGATAGGATTAAACCTGTGGTCAAACGTGGGATATTGTTTAATACAATCTATACTACTATTATAATGAGGAAAGATTTGTATTTTTGTTTGTAATGAATAAACTCAAAAACTACTGTGCCGATTTCAAAAATTCTTTCATAATTGGAAAGCTACATTCACCCTGAGTAACATAGGCTACTTTTTATCCCGGTATTGTGTTCCCGTGTTCCCACGAAAACCGGAAAATCACGCGGGCGGAGCTGCGGCGATCAGCTAGTAATTAATAAAGAACACATGTACAATTTGCCGATTTTTATATTAAATTAATACCATGACTAGAAAAACATAGGTAGGTACCATAATGCCCTAACCTCCCCTAACATCATGTGACAAACATCGTTTGCCAGCCACATAAAAATCAAATAAAATACATTTCTGTTTAAACTTACGCATGAAATGATGCATTTTTATTTTTCACGGATGCGGTGTAATTTACAAAACGTCTAAAACACATGAAGGCATTTTCCACAGCATTTATAGTGAGTAAATAATTAAATTGTAAATCATGGTAAAGCGAAATTTTGAAGCGACCTGTCACCACTATAGTTGCCGAGGTAACTAAACACATTGAAGGTAAGTAGCTTCATTTTCATGTGCCATACCTAGATACGAACAACGCATCTATACATAAAATATCATTGGCTGGCAAACGATGTTTGTCTCATGATGTTAGGGGAGGTTAGGCATTATGGTATCTACCTATGTTTTTCTAGTGATGGTAGGTATTAATTTAATATAAACATCGGCAAATTGTACATGTGTTCTTTATTAATTATTGTATTAAACAACATCCCACATTTGACCACAGATTTAATCTTATCCGTATTATTGAAAAATTCATCAACTTAACATATATTTTGCACAGAAAAGCTCAGAAACAACGAGAAGACAAAAAAAGAAACAAGCTAAGTATGTTTGAAGGAATTTATGATTTATGAATAAATATCATCATTTTATATTTTTAAAGAATAAAAATGTGATTTTATGTTATTTTATATTAAAAAATTTAAGTTGAGGTTTTGGCTAACTATTATTTTCTAGCCTTTTGCTCGCTATGTAACGACATGGAACTGTTAAAGTTACAAACGAAATGCGGATGAAATTTTCGGGGAAATGGAGAGGATAAAATGTTTTTTTTTATTATGTTTTATTTAGTGATTATTTTGTTATTATGTATTGTTAAAATTATATTTCTTCTAATATATTCTTATTTTGAATAAAAATGATAATAATTATGTTAGTTTTCTTATTACTTAGGTATATTTCACGTATGTCTTAAACTGATATAAATTTTAACTACTAGATATAACTACGTGAAATTCATGTATCCTTTCTCCCTCACATGCCTCAAAACCAATAAGTCAGTTGCACAGAATCACAGCGCAACTAATGACAGTAGTATTGTCTCGCCGTTTTTAAAAGCCGCAATATACGTGCATCCCGTGTCTAAATATAATTATAAAACCGTCATTGTATATATTAATCTGATATTAATAGATATTATTATATAAATTAAAAGATAGGGTCATTATTGATTTACAGAGGCAACTAATTAATAGACAAATAACTGTCGGACATTTTTTAGAAGCATTACGTTAATAGATGAAATAGATAATCCAGAACTTGTAATTAAGCTTGTATCTATTTATTATTTTAAAGTAATAAATATTGTTTTTCAACGTAAGTATCGTTAGAATCATTCATTATCCATACATAATACAATGACATGTTTTTAACAATAAAGGGTTGGTAGTTAAATGCATAGGAATCTTCATAAGTCGGCACTGCGCTATTACCTGTATTGAATCTTACAAAAGTTGCAAATTCAAAGTGTATAACAGGAGAGTATGTTTCTACAAACAGTGGCACAAACCGGAAGATTTTTTCCGTTTTGTGACCCCAGCGGCAAATCCAGTGGCACAGGGCGGAATAAAGGAAAAATTGGGGGCTTCAATTTACTTGTAAGTAGTTACCTATTGTGTATTTTAAACCACATTACCGATTTCGCCTTTGGAGACATGAAATTACATCAATCATGCCTATGTCTCCGAAGGGGTAAGAATTTTACCCGACTGCATTAGCAAGGGTTTTGTTTTACGCGCTTTAAGTATGTGGTATATTTTGTAGTATACTAATTCGTATGGTTCTTTGATCCTGTCAAAAGGCTGGATAGATTTCGACGAATGAATTTCAAATGAAAGGTATTTATCTCCTGAGTGGCATAGGGTAGGTACACGAAATCACAGATTATATAGTAGTAGTAGTAGTAGTCTAGGTATAGTTGTGCCTAGATTTAAGTGAGTCCCGCCAGATTATAGTTAAATATCTAGTTAAGTGTTGTCGGATTTTTTTATTATTTAATTATATACTTATTTGTGGAAATTAAAAATACTGACATAAATGACGTTATGCGCACGTTTGGTTGTTATCAATACATAGTAAAGCGACACACGATATACAACTCGTTCCCGGAATGTAATTGCGTAATAAGTGTCACATGAGTGGAAAGGTCCCCAGGTCACACTCGACAAATAAATTGGACCAAGGTCAAGAGCGAGTCTAATGCGAAGTAGGTAGGCATACAATAACAAAAATCAATTACTAAAAGCGTCACAAATATTTATATATTATTCGGTTTTGTTTCAAAGGACTGATTATAGTAAGAGCACAGGCGAACTTTTCGAGTTTTCACTGTTCAAAGAGTTACGCTGTTGTAATTCATTTATGACTAGTGGTTTTGGTTGTACTAAAATAACTTGACCAATAGCGTATTTGGCAAATTTCATAATTGGACAAACAGACGATTCGACGAATTATAGCTTTGACTATTGTCATATTGGACGAAATGCCGATTTGACGAATATCAGATTTGACCAATGTCGTTCAACCCCTGTGAACCGTAGACTTCGGGAGCTTTGTTTAAAAATTTATTTTTCAATTTTCTTTATTACTCTTTTATTGTTCATCCAATCCAAAAAATATCATTCACATGTTATTCATTGTAAGCAAGGTGTGTGTGTGTAAAGTTTCATGAAAATCGGTTGATAAATACGGCCGCAAACATGATCTGACAGAACCCGTAGATGTAGAGATGTAGAGGTACAGACGAATGAAATTCTCCCAAGTCTGCAAGTTGAAACGAAGAACAATAATTTAAAAAGAAACATGATCTTATCATGTAGACCTATTATATAGGTAGCTAATGGTTCTAAAAAAACCCTTTGTCATTTAAATCTTTTCGAGATATACGCAACAAACATTTAAACATGCATCTTCACAAACTTTCACATTTAGGTATGTCTAAATATAATAATATAATAAGTAGGATGTATGTTCCTCTTGAACATTTACACATGTAGATAGTTAAAAAAGCGCTTGGAAGTTGATAGGTCCTTCCCTACCTAGTATCTACTGAACAATGTTGGGTGGGGCATAACGGGCGCGCGAGCCACGACTCTGCACGAACGGGGTTAACTGCATATCCAAGCAACTGGACAGACTAGGCGCGTGTTGTTGATAGAAACAGGTGGCCATTTTACATTGCTATTCAGCAACATTTCTTATTGATTTCATTTTAACAAAATTAGTTTAACTACTGAATTGTTATATTTATTCCTTTTTTGAACCAAGCTATGGGACACGATGGGGTTCTCCATAAAGTAAGGGTGAGGTGTATCTTAACTCAACTCCATGTAGCCTTAAGCCTGTCTTTTCCAAATGAAAGATGAACTTTGAGATATATTAAAGAAATGAAGAAACGGTTTTTTGGACTAACCACTGTCGTTCTACGAAAGCTAGCGTATCATGTAGCTCTAGCTGGTGTGGATTAGTTTAAAGGGTTTCTGAGACGTCACGACAGACGATAATACACACACATCTGCTAATTCTGTGAAGCAAAATAACCACTTGCTCTGCGTACCCCGTAAAGCCCCTACCCTGGTGCACGATGAAATTTTCATGAGGGTTTGATAAAATTAATGCTAAAAAATATCTTATTAGTTACTTCACCAAATTATAAGCCAAATAATAATTTATTAGGTAACCTTATAATTTATTAGGTAAGCTTGTGATTACTTTAAATCAATAAATACATTCTGATTATAATAATTTTGTTAATTTCCCTTAACGTCCCCGTTATGCCTTCCTTCCCCTAATTATGTACCTGCCTCCTGTACCAGGTAGTCAAATATCTGTCACTGGTTGAACTACGGGCTGTAATGAGGAGAACTTCTTCCATTGTTCTTAGTCTTCGTAGAGCTAACTTTTTTAATATGCGTGGAAACCTCTACGTCTGCAGTCTCGTAACGCTTTGATCGGTACAGTCACGAATATAAATATTTTCCAAAATAACGTGTTACTTCTTGGAAAGCCTAAATATGTGTGGTTTTATTTTCTGCTATTTTGCAATTGATTCCTCAGTAACGTGCATAAATATGTGAAAATATGTGCTCGCACCTCTCTTTCATGCCCCTACACTTACAGTAATATTCGAAACGTTACTACTCTCTCACACTTTTCGTAACGATCTCTTACTTTCGTGGTGATCACACTTTTCATCACGCATTATCAGTTTACTTCCTAAGTCAAGAGCGCGTGAAGAAATTTGCTTCCACGTATCTCACTCACCCTTTCCGTAACGATCTCGTTCTTTCGTAACGATCACACTTTTTGTTACGCACACTCCCCAAGTCAATCGTGCATAAAGGATTTTTACTTCAATCATACTTTACTTTACTTTTTAATACGCATTCACCAGCTTACTGCTCAAGTCAAACGTGCGTAAATAAGTTTTAGGTACTTCAAAAATAAACACGTCGAAGGGCACTTCATGTCATGCGTTTTTTTCACGTCAAATTAGTTTGCGACTAGTCCCGTTAACATAACATCCGAAGTGTGCGTGGCCCGCGCGACATGAAACGCATTTCATTATTGTATGAAATTTGACATTGACACGCATTGCGGGTGAGATTCGCCCGTTGGTAGAAAAGCTCTAGACAGCAAAAGCACTCGAATTGAGTATTATGTCGTATTACGTTACTGAGAAAGAGCAAATGCAAAATTATAAGTAAGTATACCTAGTTTTAGACAAAACTTCTTCTACGCCTCCTGGGGTCCCCGATTTTAGAAGATGGTTTTTCCACTATTAACGAGGAAAATTTAAAAATTTTGATTAGGTTATTGATAGTCTATGTAATATCACTATTCATTCAGCTTTCACTATTCTTCGTTTTTGTATTTTCGTACCTAAATTTACACATGCCCTCCGTTCGGGACAATTTTGGAAAAATGTAGAAATTTTGGGCAAACTAGACAACTTAATACAAAATTCTTTGTGTAAAATTTTAAATGTTTAACTAATGCTCGGTCATTAATTGTTAATTAATGACCGAGCATAGGTCCAAGCGTCTCTTCCAGTTCGCTTGGGCGGGCTAAGTATTTGTACAGTCAGAGATGTCAGTCTGCCAGCATTTCTGTCGTTGGTCCATAGCACCGAAGAATTAGTCAGGAAAATTTTGTCAAATAGACTGATTGATTCCGAGGTGCGATGCAAGACCGATGCCATAAATGCTTGGAGGATGTCTTGCCCCAACACTGACCTACCCTCACGCCTAGGCTCACAGCGACTGTGGGATTCGCCGCTCTCTAAATTGAGAATTAATACACTAATTGACACTTCTGTCAATATTTCAGAGCGTGCACGCCTACTAGCTGTTGGAGAATGGGAGTCAGGGTTATGGATCCAGGCACTCCCATCACCCAACATCGGTACAATGCATCATTGCCGTACGTGAACCAAATGTTTTAGCACGAAGCGATGGAAATAGACCGGATGGTATGCCATTGCTACCGTCGAAGATGGTAAGGCCTTTGGTGTGGGACGCTACATGCGTTGACACCTTAGCACCTTCACACCTTCCAAGCACATCCGGATGTGCCGGTGCTGCTGCTGCATCGGCTGAAGGCCTCAAACGGCGTAAATATGCTAACCTAGCAGGTGATTACATATTTGAGCCGTTTGGGGTTGAGACACTGGGGTTATGGGTCCTCGCCACCTTTATAGAGACATTGCTAAACGCTTAATCGATGCTTCTCAGGACTAGAAGGCTGGCTATTTTCTGGCCCAAAGAATAAGTGTCGCCATCCAACGTGGCAACACAGTCAGCATTCTGGGAACCTTCCCAGTCGGCAGTGACGCGGAGGATTTTTATACGATATTTTGTAATGTAAATATTTTAGTATATAATTATGTATATTGTAATTCTTATTGTAAATAAACATTTCTTTAGTCCCAATAAAGAAAAAAATATCTATTATTATACACACGCAATAATTATTAACATCAACATTTTTGTTCTGGAAAGTTGTTAATATGATGCATATGAACAATCAGATGTGAGTGTTGCTTTCGTGAAGACATATACGAGTATTATTGAACTCGTTCCGGGGTCAAATATAATTTTTAATTATTCTCGTGACTGTAGGTAGACGTCTCCGATGAGTTACTAAGTTCTTGATGCATAAAGTATTAAATAATAGAAGTTCGTAATGAAAGGATTTAGATTTATCCTATGAAATTTAATCTATGAAGTAGAAATGTTGTACATAAGGCAAGGTATGATACTATGTTGTTTATCAATACGCGACTATATAAACGTGAGCCCGAAGCAGCGTGCTCATTATTTGTCTGTATCAACCAAGACAGTTGTGTCGCATTTGTATTAGTTATTCCCAAAATGAAAATGTTAAAATTTGTTGTGTTTGCTATGATTGCTTTAATGGCGGTGTCAGTAAGGACCAGCCCTACATATCCACGAGAGGACCTTGTTTGTAAGTTTAAAGTGCCATTTATTTGTAATTACTTTAGATAATATTTTTTATACTTACCTATTTTATTAATGTGACTCTTTTATTTTATGTCAATAGGTTCCTACGAAATGTTTTAGGTAGATAACACTGCTGTTTGCGAATAAGTTAGGTTACATAATGTAGCGTAGGTAGGTACGTCTATTATACGTTGTCACACTATAAGTTTTGCGTAACTTAAAAAAACAACATGTTGAAACCAAAATATTATGTTTATTGCTTTTCAAAATACTCTCCTTTACATTTAAAAAAATTTTTCATGCGATCGAACCATTTTTTAAACCAGGAGGACCACAGATCTGAAGGCATGTTTTCTACGTCTTGATTGAACGCTATCACTGCCTTTTCGGAGTTGGTAAAAGTGAAACCTCTCATCAAATCTTTGATTTTGGGGAAAATACAGATATCACAGGGTGCTAGGTCGGGGCTATGCGCAGGATGGGTGACGATTTGTACTTTTTCGGAAGCTAAAAATGACTTTGTTTTGTTGGCCGTGTGTGAAGAAAATAAAATAAAAATAAAATAAAATAAAATAAAAAAAAACGCGATCATTTTTTTACCAATGTTTCTCGCCTGCCTCACTTTTGTTGGCTTGTTCTCATTCTCATTCACCAGATTGCTGTTTTTTTTTCGGGTTCAAAACAATAAATCCACGTTTCGTCTCCTGTGACAATGTCATAAAGAGCATTAGAATGTCCGTGGTCGTACTTCAGTAGCATCTGTGAGCACCATTCCACGCGAGTCCGCTTCTGCTCCGCTGTCAGTTCTTGAGGGATCCAACGACAACAAAGTTTCCGAACTTTTAATTCTTCGTGTAATTTTTTTTGGATTTGACTCCTACCAATCCCCAATAGTCCTCGAATTGTCTCATAGGTAATCCGCGGGTTTTCTTCAATTAACCGCGTAACAGTAGCCACATTATTTTCGTTGACGGCAGTTGAAGGCCGCCCTTCACGAAATTCGTCATGTAAAGAAACTCGACCTCTCTCAAATTCCGCAAACCATCGCCTCACGGTGCTCAAACAAGGTGCTTCTCTCCCAAAAGCATTTTGAAGACGGGCGGCACAGTCTTGCGGAGAGAGACTTTTAAAATCATAAAAAATCATCGCTCTAAAATCTTTTCGACTTAATTCCAGTTTTGTTGCAAACGTAGAACTTTGATGTGTGATAAAAAACAATTGACGAATGATTTACCGCCAATTGCTTTTTGATTACTCGTACCTAAAAAAATTATAATTATCGAGTATCAAGAGCAAGGAGAATTGTTGAGAACGCTTTTGGGATTTTAGCGTCTCGGTTCCGCATATTTCATACAGAAATAAACATTGAACCAAAAAATATTGATTCCGTTGTAATGGCATGTTGTGCTCTTCACAATTATTTAACTGTAACAAACCAAGCCATTTACAGTCCTCCTGAAACTCTTGATAGGGAAATTTTTGATAGCGGAACCATTATAGAGGGTTTCACTTCGGCAGGTTCAGATATGATAGATTTAGATAGAAGACACCAAGGAAATATAACAAATGCTGCTAAGAAAACACGGGACGACTTTATGAACTATTTCGTAAATGAAGGACAAGTTCCATGGTTCAATTTTATTCGTTAATGTTTTTATAATGGTCTAATATCAATAAACCAAATTATAAAATAACCAATAATATTATTTATTCGTCCGACGGCGGGGCGATCTGTGATAGAGGAGGAGAGACGACATCTCGTGGGTGATCTCGACCGAAACCTCGATAGTATCTCCCAATGGGGTGCCGAGAACTTGGTCGAGTTCAATGCCCACAAAACACAGGCGTGTGCATTTACAGCGAAAAAATCCCCTTTCCTTCCCCTACCCACTCTTCAGAATGCAATATTACCAATGAAGGACAATCTAGACATCCTTGGCATAGACGTTCGTCGAGAGCTCAATAACACAAAATACATTGAGAGATGTATTGGGCTAGCTTCGCGGAAACTAGGAATACTGAACAAGGTAAAGCGATTCTTTACACCGCACCAGAGGTGTCTGCTGTACAAAACGCAGATTAGACCCTGCGTTGAATACTGCTCTCACCTCTGGGACGGCTCCGCGAAGTATTTGCTGGACGCACTCGACGCTATGCAGCGACGCGCTGTTCGCATTATAGACTGTCCGGAGGTAACGGGAAGCCTTGAGCCGCTAGCCCAGCGCCGAACAATTGCTTCCTTGGCCGCGTTCTACCGTATTTACCACGGTGAGTGTTCTGAAGAGCTCTTCAACCTGATCCCACCCTCTCCCTTCCGATCCCGAACAACGCGTGCCGGGCAGAGATGTCACCCTCATACCGTGGAAACCGTCTTCGCGAGAACCGAGCGTTTTAAACGATCGTTTCTCTGCCGAACGATGGTGGCTTGGAACGCCCTGCCTGCGCACGTGTTTCCTCCAACATATAACCCTGGGCTCTTTAAGCGAAGCGTGAAGAGGCTCATTACAGGGTCGTCAAGTTGAGGGCCACTCTCTATAGTATTCCTGTGTACTGTGAGAGTCGCCCTCAATTGCCAGACGTCGCCTCAGCTTACCATCAGGCGAGTGGCGTCAATTTGTCGACCTAAATATAAAAAAAAAAAAAAAAAAAAAAAATTATTTACTCACGTTATCCGTTTCTTCATCATTCTTGAGAATATTTGATCTCGAGGATCGTGGTACGTCTTGGTCTATGATAAATTGTAGCAAATCGTAATACCATAATTTTGGTATATAAATATCATCTGTGCCAGATCCTGATTTTTGCGACGATTTGACTTTCAAAAGTTCTTTTTTGAATGTGCAACGCAAACTGTTGATTTTATTTTTCACTGAATCTATAGTCGCCTTTGAGTCAATTTCTTTCATTTTTTCTAATAACATCTTGTAAGCTTCTGATTTCCTGTCCCGGTCATGGTACTCCTTACTTTTATTCTACCATAAGCAAGGCTCATTTTTATATAATTCTATAAACTCGCTCAACCACTGTCTTTGCGCCATTTTTCATACTAAAGTGCGTACGCGTAGAGGACAAACATGTACAGACCAGTTTCCTTGTCACGATCGCAACACGACTGACGTATCACCGCCTACACACGCACAGTTTAAACTGATCAGTTCCGTCAGTTCAGTTAAAAAATATATGGCCAAATTATATCATCAGATTTAACTGATAATAAAAAAACTGACAGTTTTCAGCGTACACACGATTAGTTTTGACTGTCAGTTAAAACTGTTCAGTTTAAACTGACAGTTAAAACTGATCGTGTGTAGCCGCTATAAGAAGGTTGCACCGTTTAAAATAATATAATATTCGACATTCAAATAGTTCCGATTAGCTAGAAGTGCAAAACTTTTAGTGTTCCCCATGTTTACCTATGTAGTTTTAAGACATGATTCAAAATGTAATTTAGACACGTTGCAGAATTGTGATGTAAATCTTTTTTTTTTAAATAGACTAGTCTGAACCCCTTTTCGATCTTAACTGTATAGTAAATACCTACCCTACTTAAATAACAGCAGCACTTTTACAAAGTATGTGTGTACTATAGTGTAGGTACTGTGTACTGTGGGTACTTAGGTACATATATATATACAAGTATTTACAAAAAGAATATCAGATTGCAACAATATCAACTCTTGTCTTTGAATTTATCGTATCAAGAATCAAAGAATCAATTTCATTTATTCAGTTTAGGCACATAAAGAGCACATATGAATGTCAAAATTTTACAATTTTGTCAAGTAATATTATAAAAATACTAAATTAAGTAAGTACATAAATAACCATTAGAAAATGATTCTTTCGCTGGTTCGGTAAGTTGGTTCTCCTGAGAAAAGACCAGCAAGAAACTCAGGTAGATTATCCATTTTCTTTTTTAATATTGTTTTGTTTACATTGTTACAATTAGTTTCTATTGTATTATACGAGTGGCCAACAACAGAAGATTAGGGTGACCATGCATTTTTATCATTAAGATATTCGTCTACATTATAGTAGCCTTTCATCATCAAACATTTTTTAACTACTATTTTAAACTTATTAAGAGGCATGTCAACCAAATCCTGAGGAATTTTATTATAAATTTTTATACATTTGCCAACAAACGAATTACCAACTTTATGAAGTCTAATTTTTGTCATTGCCAATTTATTTTTATTTCTTGTATTAAAATTATGGTTATCGGAATTTTTTTTGAATAGATCTATGTTCTTCCGTACATATAAGATGTTGTCGTAAACATATTGAGAAGCAACTGTTAAAATATTAATTTCTTTAAATAATTCTTTCAGCGAGTCACGGGGTCCGAGTCTATAGATTGCTCGTATAGCTCGTTTCTGTAATATGAATATTGTCTCAATATCGGCAGCTGAGCCCCACAGCAGCAGACCATATGACATAACGCTATGAAAGTAGCTAAAATAAACTAATCGTGCCGTTTTTTCGTCAGTCAGAGACCTTATCTTTCTAACCGCATAGGCAGCTGAGCTAAGTCTTCCTGCCAAGGCTGTGATATGAAGACCCCATTGTAGTTTACTATCTAGAGTTATCCCAAGAAAAACTGTGGTATTGACTATTTGAACTAATTCATTATTCATAGTAATATGAGTATCCACCTGTCTAACATTGGGCATAGTAAATTTTACACATTTTGTTTTCTTCGCATTGAGCAGCAAGTTGTTACTTGTGAACCAATGCAATATTTCCGAAAGGGTATTATTTACATCGTCAAGTGCTACTTTTTGTCTATCACTTTTAAAAATTAATGATGTGTCATCAGCAAATAATACTATCTCACAAAGATTTTTAGTGAAATAAGGAAGATCGTTTACGTATATTAAGAATAAAAGGGGTCCTAATATAGAGCCCTGGGGTACTCCCATGACTAATGAGGCGCCAGAAGAGTCGGTGCCATTAATGTTTACTTTTTGTACTCTACCAGTGAGGTAAGACTCGAGTAAGCCAAGTGAGCTGTTCGAAACACCATAATAACCTAATTTTAGTAGCAAAGTCCCATGATCAACACAATCAAAAGCTTTTGATAGATCACAAAATATACCAATAGCATCCTGCTTTTCCTCCCAAGCATCAAATATATGTTTCACAAGTGCAACTCCTGCATCCGTTGTGTTCCTGCCTTTAGTGAAACCAAACTGTTTGTTATGAAGTAACTTATTGTCTGTAAAATGTGAAAGCAATTGATTAAATATTATTTTTTCAAAAATTTTACTGAGGGATGGGAGTATGGAAATAGGTCGAAAATTTGAAGGATCACTTTTGTCTCCTGCTTTAAATAAAGGATTGATTTTACTGTACTTCATAAGATGAGGAAACTGATTTTCATCGATACATTTATTGAATATGAATGCAAGGTGAGGTGCTATAGCGGGCACTATTGATTTTATTATATTAGTTGAAATGCCCCAAAGATCCTCGGTATTTTTTATATTTAGTTGTTTAAAAGTTTTAAGTATAGTGACAGAGTCAATATACTGAAAATCAAAGTTAATTCTACATTTATCAACACTAGATTTAAGAAGAGAATTGGCTACGTTTTTTGACGAATTTAACTTATTTGTAGTGGTGATTGGAACATTTGTGAAGAAAGATTCAAATGCATTGGCCACTTCAGAATCAGTTTTAATATGTTTATCATCTATTTTTAACTCGAAGGATCGATCACGTGACTTTGCTTTACAAGTTTCTTTGTTAATAACATTCCATATTGCCTTCGTTTTATTATCAGATTTTTCAATTTTAGCCCGTATATAATTAGATTTAGCTGTTGAACATACTTTTTTGAATAGTTTGGAGTACTTTTTAATCTGTTCAATTACTTGTGGCTCATTAGTAGATGCCTTTGTCTCGTATAATTCATATAATTTCCTTCTACTTTTATAGATTCCAGGCGTAGCCCAATCACTAAATTTTATTTTAAATTGATTTACATTTATTGTTTTTTTAGTGAAAATGTTATCACATTCGTATTTGATTACTCCGAACAAATCTCCGTAATGATCATTCGGGTGTTTATCATTATTCAACTCCAAAAGAGGTACTTTATTCTTAATGTTTTCTTTAAATTTTTCTAATCTATAAGTTGTGATTGGTCTACAAACAATATTTTTTGATAATGGAACATGTTGGAACTTAAATCTAGCTAACTGACCTGCATGATCTGAATTTACAAAATGTATTATAGATTTCTCATCTACATCGCTGTTAGAAAAAATATTATCTAAGCAGGTAGCTGATGTGGCTGTGGTGCGTGTTGATTCACAAAAAAGATTTTGTAAGTTAAAAGATTTAAAAAGGTTGAGGAACCTTAGCGCGTTCTGAGAGTTTTCTAAAATATTAATATTAAAATCGCCACATACAACTATAGTCTTCTTACATTTACATACCTTTTTTAAGGCTTCCTCCATAATGGACTCAAACAGGTAGTAATCTCCAGAAGGAGGTCTATAGACGCTAATAATAATATATTGTTCTAGCTCTGCACATGATAGTTCAATATTTCGCTCACTTGTGAGTGCTACTACGTCTTTTCGGTCTTTTGATTTTAATTTGTCATTAATTAAAATGAGAGACCCACCTCTTATAGCGGAATCTCTAGTAAACGCACTAATGATTTTATAATTATCAATATTAACTAAGAGTTCATGTTTTTTTAACCAGTGTTCAGTTAAACAAAGTACATGGATACGTTTTTCATTTAAAAATAATTCTAGTTCTAACTCTTTGCCAGAAAAGCCTTCAATATTTTGATGAATTATATTCATGAACATAGACTTTTCCTTTGTCCTTAAATTTAATTTGCTAGGGATTTCCTCTATTGTCCTACAACTAAGTTTCTGTTCTCTCTGAGACAGTCTTGATAATGCCTCGTTTAGAGGCGAAACAATTGTCGACGTTTTGTTGTCCTTTTGATTCTGCGAAAAATTAATGCTATTAATTAATGCTAAAAAGTTTTTTCTTAAAAAAATTTTTACTTACCATTGTTTTAACTAAGTTTAAATTATTGTCACCCTTTTCAGGAACAGATTCCAAGGTCACAAGACAAACATTGTCACTTTTCTGCTCAATAAAAGCAGATTGTTTAGCCAAGTTTTTGGCTGAATAACTAATAAAATATGATAGCGAAGATGCTATCTGTCTCCTAAAATATCTATTCAAATAGAATTTATCTTCCGTCAATAACAATTTATTTTCTAAATACATGTTAATGTCAATCAGATGGAATTTATTTGGATTATGAAATGTCAATGTATGTATTGTTTGATTTAGCTTATATCTAAGATTGTTTTCGGCCTGTGACAAGCCACGGCTATAAGGAAGTGTGAATAAAATAATGTTTTTAACATCTAATAAGCTCAGTAATTCTAAACAGTTTACAATTGCATTTCTGTCTGCATTTCCCCTATCTCCCACCAAAATTAAAAGTGTACAGTTGCTGTTTAAATTACAATTTTTAATTTTTTTTATAATGTTACAGTAAGTTAATCCCGGCATACAATAGTTAGTAACATTTTGTTCTAAATATGAACTAAGTAACTGGCCCATTGATTTCCCTAATTCCTAATATTGTGGGGAATACCCGGATTGGCATTCCAGTAGTTATAGCCTACCTACCAAAGTACCTCCTCCTCAATAATATTTTTAAGACTTGACAGCTTTGACTAAATGTTGTACTAAATGACGTCATTCATCTGTTTTCCCGTGAACTAAAGGTAGGTACTTTACAGTAGGTAGATACCTACCTAGCAGTTTTACGCCACTCTTTTCAAGAATATAAGTCTTACATTATTTTCGTTAAACAGTTCATGCTGTGGTGTCGTGTAGATATCCTACGCAGTATAATTATGGCATTATTGAACAAAATCAATAAAGCTATCCAGGCGCTAGGCTACTTAAATGGGGTCTGGTATCCACAAAATCGTAACAATGTAGGCGTGTAGGTATTCAAGTGGGTACACTCATAAAGAAACGCTTCATATATTGTATACTATAAAATCACTCTATGTAGGCAAACTACAAAAGAAACAAAAATTAATAAAACGTTAGGTATTTTCTTTATACGCAATTCGACCCCCCGCTGCGGGCGGAAGCTGTGAGACGAGAGAGATGGAAGCCGCCGGACTACCTACTAAACCTCCATGGAGCATGCGGGTGCTGACGCACCTGCCCCGGCTCTTCTCCCAGCCGTCATCACCTCGACAGCGTCTTGCTTTCACGGACGAAGCGACGTCGGCCCATCACTCACCGCCCGTTGGTCATGTCATAGACTATTTGTTGTGGTATTCCACTCTCCACTGTGCCTGTGCCTGGTAGTTAGAAGGACACGCAGAGAGTGTCTATAACACATTTCAGCAGCTGCGGAATGTTACCACCTCCACTCGCTCACACACTTCGATAGCAAGTCTTTGGCCTAGGAGGCCTACCATTCCACATCCGCGCGTGTAATGGGGTCAACTCTCTGTCAATGAGACGGATGTACGAGTAGGTACAGCTCCGTTATTAAGGGTGTACCACGGCTACCATCAAAGCCCCTTGGCTTGGCATAATACAGAGGTTCCCACACAGTTGTTCCAGACCCCAAACATACTAGGTACCTTCTTAACTTAGGTCCTTATACCTCAAAAGATCTCATATCGTCTTTAGTTTATAATTAGACATTATACGAGTAAGTTATAGTTATATCGCCGAGCTGGTGATCTTGTATGAGTAGGACATCAGTACTGGATGGTGGTATATTATTATATATGAGCCAGCGCTGCTTTGTAGGAAAGGCTCCTTCGGATAGTGCTTCTGCTATTGCTGGCGAGATCAGTTTAGGGATGGATTATTACATCCCTTTCACTGATGTCGCCAGTACCCGCAGAGCCCGTCCCTGGTTCGGGCGAGATTGTGCCAAAGCTGTTCGACAAAAACAGTCGGCATATCGCGCCTGGATCAGGGCCCGGGCTGTGCGCGACCCAAACGTGGGCCACCTCAAAGCAGCGTACAACCGGGCCACAAAGTCGAGTAAGAGGGCCTTTAAGAGAGCGGATGCCCAGCGCGTCGCGCGGCTTGGTCAGGAGCTCACTTCCCATCCCACGGGCAGCCGTGGATTCTGGCAACTGGCCAAAGCCGTGCAATCTAACTTTTGTCAGCCCTCGCTGCCACCGCTGCGTTACCCAGATGGAACACTGGCTCACAAAGCCCAAGAGAAAGCGGATATGCTCGCAGACCTCTTTGCGGCTAATTCCCGGGTCGACGACCGTGGCCTGCAGGCCCCCGCCATCGCCAACTGTGGCCACACAATGCCTGATATTGTTATCAGGCAATGTGATGTACGGGCAGTGCTGCGGTCACTCGACACGCGGAAAGCCAGTGGCCCTGACGGCATTCCGGCGGTGGTGCTACGAAAATGTGCAGCTGAGTTGTCTCCAGTATTAACGCGTCTGTACCGCCTGTCATACTCTTCAGGGCTCGTGCCGGAGGTCTGGAAGGAGGCGAACGTACAACCGATCCCCAAGAAAGGGGATCGGTCCGATCCAGGCAACTATCGACCCATAGCTGTCACCTCAGTCATTTGCAAGGTGCTTGAGCTCCTTATAAATAAGCAGCTCATGCAATTCCTAGAGGATCACTCGCTAATCAATGATCGACAATACGGCTTCAGGCCAAAGCGATCAACGGGTGATCTTCTGGCATTCGTAACGCATGTCTGGGGTGGGGCTATGGAAAGGCACGGCGAGTCCTTGGCTATTAGCCTGGACATCGCCAAAGCCTTCGACATGCTTCTGGCATGCTTCGCTCCTTTCCAAGCTTCCGGCATATGGTCTACCTCCTCAACTGTGCAGCTGGATTGCCAGCTTTTTAAACGAGCGCCGAGTGCGGGTCCTCTGCGATGGCCAGGCTTCTCGCTTCTTGCAAGTGAATGCCGGGGTACCGCAGGGGTCCGTACTATCACCAACTCTCTTTCTTCTGCATATCAATGATATGCTATCCCTCGGGAACATTCATTGCTATGCAGATGACAGCACACTGCACGGGAGTTACTCGGTTCGTCCGACGGCGGGGCGATCTGAGATTGAGGAGGAGAGACGACGACTCGTGGCTGATCTCGACCGTAACCTCGACAGTATCTCTCAATGGGGTACCGAGAACCTGGTCGAGTTCAATGCCCGCAAAACACAGGCGTGTGCATTTACTGCGAAGAAATCCCCTTTCCTTCCCCTACCCTCTCTTCAGAATGCATTATTACCAATGAAGGACAACCTTGATATCCTTGGCATAGACGTTCGTCGAGAGCTCAATAATAAAAACTACATCGAAAGATGTATAGGGCTAGCTTCGCGGAAACTAGGAATACTGAATAAGGTAAAGAGATTCTTTACACCGGACCAGAGGTGTCTGCTGTACAAGACGCAGATTAGACCCTGCGTCGAATACTGCTCTCACCTCTGGGACGGCTCCGCGAAGTATCTGCTGGACGCTCTCGACGCTATGCAGCGACGGGCTATCCGTATTATTGGTTGTCCGGAGGTAACGGGAAGCCTTGAGCCGCTAGCTCAGCGCCGAACAATAGCTTCCTTGGCCGCATTCTACCGTATTTACCACGGCGAGTGTTCTGAAGAGCTCTTCAATCTGATCCCACCCTCTTCCTTCCGATCCCGAACGACTCGTGCCGGGCAGAGATGCCACCCCCACACAGTGGATAGCATGTTCGCGAGAACCGAACGTTTTAAACGTTCGTTTCTCTGCCGAACGATAGTGGCCTGGAACGCCCTGCCTGTGCACGTGTTTCCTCCCACATATAATCCTGGGTTCTTTAAGCGGAGCGTGAAGAGGCACATCAGTAGGTCGTCAAGTTGAGGGCCACTCTCAATAGTAATGTGTGCTGAGAGAGTGGCCCACAATCGCTAGACGTCGTCACGACTTACCACCAGGCGGGCGGCGTCAATTTGGCGAACCAAATAAAAAAAAAAAAAAAAAGTATATTATAGTACCTACTAATGTGGAATAGATTTGTAACTCACAAATTCTACGGGTAGGTATACCTAGTTACCTACATTACCGAGATAAAAAGCAGCCGAGGTGTTGTTGTTGAGGAGAAGGTAGGTCGAGTGCGAATTAGGGATTAGTTAGGAGTGTGTTGGGCCAGTTGTCAGAATGTCCAAGATGACACAAAGACAAAGAATGCTAGTCAGCTACTTATGTTATTTCAGTATCTTTTTTGTGAAAGAGTAGGTAACAATCATTCGCACATCCCTACATACTTTGACGTTTTTAATTACTGGGATTCATTGTATTTTCATAGACTTATTTACAACAATACTTATTTACAAAATATCGTTTAAAAAATTCCCCAGCTGCAGTGCTGACTGGAAAGGTTCCCAGAATGCTGGCTGCGTGGCCACGTTGGATGGTAATACTTATTCTTTTGAGCCAGGAAAATGCCAGCCGTCTGGTCCTGAGGAGTATCGAGTAGGCGTATAGCGATATCTTTATAAAAGTTTTCAAATGGCTCAAATACGTAATCACTTGTGCCGTTTGAGCTGATGCAGCAGCAGCACTGTCCCATTCAGATTTGCTTGGAAGGTGTGAGTGTGCTAAAGTGTCATCGCATATAGCGTCCCACACCAAAGGCTTTCCAATTTTCATAGATGGATTGTAAGGTTTCGTTCAATCTCCAGCCAGCACATAATAAGCATGTACAGATAAAGAAGCAATGGATCCTTATATAACGCTGCTTTACTAAAGCACGTTGTCGAACATGCTTACATAAACACATAACATTGTGGAGTGATTAATTATTATAAATATTTTCGATGTCGTCTTTAATTAAAGCAATCTGAACATAACAGAGATAATAGTAACATATTCAAGTTTGTTATCGATCACGTGAAAATATTACCCTATATTATTATAACAAATGCAAAATTAATTTGACTGTCTGTCGGTTAGGACTTGTATAGGTAAGTAAGTAAGTACTATTCCCTATTCTGTAATAATAGCAACTATTCTTGGGAAATTTTATTGCTAAGCGTCCCAGGTACGCCCTAGTACTCTGGCCTGTCGAGCCTATTATATTCCCCGAATAGATGAAAGAGGTTCTTTAATAACATGTACCTACATATGTAGCTTATAGCTTAGAAATCCAAGTCAACCTCACTTGTCTGCTGATACAATTGAGGCTGTGACAAACAAAAGTGCCCGTAGTCTCTTAAATTATAATATGAGAATAAGGATTTACGGTATTCCATAATTGCAATAAACTGCCCTGTATTCAGCTGAGACAGTAAAATGTTATTTACATGCTTCAACAGTGTTTGTTTTCTTCTTTTCATCGTATCGTACCGGTACAATGCAAAGAGACGCCCTTAAGCAGTAATTAGAACTTTTATCTTGGAACTGTTTTTAGTATTACCTGTCTAACTATATAATTTCTCTTAAGATATTTTTTGAATACTAAACAACGTAATATTTATTACATAACGGTAAGTTACTTTAGAAATGATTATCATAACATAGGATAAAACAAAATCGCTTACGTTCATACTTAGATACATAGGGAATGGAAGATCTTTAAAACTACGCAACGGATTTTGATGCGGTTTTCACCAATGGATAGAGTGGTTTTCGAGGAAGTGTTTTTGTGTATATAATTTGTCAAGGGGGCGAAGCCGCAGGCGTCCCCTAGTTCAGTATTAAAGGTACCAACAACGTCGTGTGGTCAGGTTTAATATTGAAGTTAGGTATAGCTTTTTACAGTTCTTTAAATAAATAAATTACCTACTTATAATATTTAGTTCATCGTGACTCGCTAAACACACGAGTTTGTAGAATATACGATAAAATAAACAGGTCAATGTCACGCAGATTTTGAACGTATAACATCCGATTCTAAACTACAATGACATTGATCTCATTGCTACAAATACATCTGAATCTCCCATTGACATCACGGCCACAAAATAGCCAGTTATCTGGTCCTGAGAAGCATCGATTAAACGTTTAGCAATGTCTCTATAAAGACGGCGAGCACTCGGACTCCATGACCCCAGTGTCTCAACTACAAACCCCAGTGGCTCAATTATGTAATTACCTGCTAGGCCTTCAGCCGATGCAGTAGCAGCGCCGGCACATCCGGATGTGCTTGGAAGGTGTGAAGGTACTAAGGTGTCAATGCATGTAGCGTCCTACACCAAAGGCCTTCCCATCTTCCACGGTAGCAACGTCATACCGTCGGTGGAAAGAGCCCTCCAAATTATGGTGTTTAGAATAGCGTGCCGAGGTATACGACCTGCGCTTCTGCTACAAGAAAGGCCACGGTGTCCCGATTATCGACGGCTACTCCACAGGTGCAATGATGCGGAGATACACAAGGTGTACCCAGCCGAAGACAAGTGGCAATGCGGAAGGTTGTGTCGTCCAACATTGTACCGATGTTGGGCGATGGGAGCGCCAGAACTCATAATCCTGACTCCCATTCTCCAACAGCTAATAGACGCGCACGCTCTGAAATAGTGATAGAAGTGTCAATTAGTGTATTAATTCTCAATTTACAGAGCGGTGAATCCCACAGTCGCTGTGAGCCTAGGCGTGAGGGCAGGTCAGTGTCGGGGCGAGACATCCTCCAAGCTTTTATGGCATCGGTCTTGCATCGCACCTTGGAATCAATCAGTGTATTTGACAAAATTTTCCTGACTTATTCTTCGGAGCTTTGGACCGACGACAGAAATGCTGGCAGACTGACATCTGTGACTCTACGAATACCTAGCCCGCCCAGTATTATTTTTATTAGCTGTTATAATCCTACAAAGTATAATATTTTCTACATATTAAAACGTGAAGCGAAAACTTAGGACTTCGCACACTTAGTTTACATAGAGGAGACATGTTCCAATTGAAACTTCTTTATCTTTACAGGTGTAAGTAAATTATACAAATAAAAATCAATTATACTTCCTACATAACACTTAAAATACCTAAAAATCTATATCTATACTTATAATAAATCTGTAGAACGGAAAATTCTGTACATTGAAAATATCACAAAAATAAATGGCAGGGGATGTTACTAGACCGACACCGAACCCAAAACTGTGATTAAAAATATTTTTGTCTGTCTGTCTGTCTGTTTGTTCAGGCATCACGCAATTACTACCGGTTCGATTACGATGAAACTTAGTATAATTATTCTTTAATATCCTGGGCACCACACTGGGTACTTTTTATGCCGGAAAAGTATATACAATAAAAAACAAACTTAATTTTGCGGTTCGTTCCTAGACCCGATTACTGTACCAACCGCAAATAATAAGTATGTCGTAGTTTATTTTAATTTTTTATATTGGGTTCGCCAAATTGACGCCGCCCGCCTGGTGGTCAGTCTTGACGACGTCTAGCGATTGTGGGCCACTCTCACAGCACACAATACTATAGAGAGTGGCCCTCAACTTGACGACCTACTGATGTCTATGTATGTATGTATGTATGTATGTATGGATGGATGGATGGATGTTTGTTACTCTTTCACGTAAAAACTACTGAACGGATTTTAATGAAACTTTACAATAATATAGCTTAAACATCAGAATAACACATAGGCTACAATTTATAAAGATATTGTGTGAATTGTTCAAAATATAACGAGGCGCGACGGGAACGGGAAACAATCCAAATTACACGCGGACGAAGTCGCGGGCGACCACTAGTTATTAATACGCCTATTTCACCTATTTCCCTTTCACAATACGTATAATGCACTCACATTTCGCCAGTAATTCTATGGTCCGACGTTATTGCTGTGTCGTTTGAGAAATCGTGTCCTTGAGAGGTGTGTACGTGGCTCCACTTTATATGTCGCTCCACTTTATATGTCGATTGTCTTCTGAACTTTTGTTTTTTTTGTGGCGGCGGAGGCAACTGTGGGCGCGGGGGAGAAGCGTATGTGACACCGCATACCTAAAACGTAGTGTGCTAAATTCACAAGCAACGCGCCAGGCTGGCAGCAGAAAGGCACCAAACCGAATTACTGAAGAGCACAATCATCATTAGGTTAAATGGGGTTTAGTCACTCCCGACATTACCAACTTCCCAGCCCCTCTATCCCGGGAACTGAGCTAATTCTAAGTTTTTTTCCCCCCATCACAAGGATAATACACCTGCAAAAACATTCCCGGGAATTTTCATCCCGCAAAAATATCCCAGATTCTCAGTACCCGCCAGGCGCCACTGGAAATACTCCATATCTCGAAAACTAAGCATCCCAGGTTAATTAGCCCGGAAGTAAGTATTTGAAACCCATCACCACTACATTTTTCTTCCCAATTCTCATTCCACATTTCACTAAACTTGAAGCCCTAAATCCCGGTAGCGGAGCTGCCCAGCTCATTTCAAAGCAAATTTTTGTTTTTGTTCCCCTGCAAACCTATCTATTTACATACCCCTAAGTGATAAGGGTTGTCCATCTGTCCGCCCTTCTCCCTTCTGTGTTCGTTGTTTTCATGGTTTAAATGACAGTTCCCGACAGTTCTCGTATAGTTCCCATCGATACGATTCATTTTAGCCACAGTTCCGGCCTTAAAATGCCTTATTTTTTTAAGAATAGCATTATTACTTTTTGTTAACCCTAGCACCGCATTTTCTAAAACTTTGTTGTGCTCGTTGTTTTGATGGTTTAAATGGGGGCCCTTTTTTGCAAAACCTATCGATGGTAAAACTATACGAAAACTGTCGGGAACTGTCATTTAAACCAACCAACCCAACACCAGCAGCCATGATCAATTAACTCTGGAAAAATTACTACAATGTGCATTACATTTTACTAAATTATCGCTCCTAATTGATTGATTGATCCTAATTGATGCTTCAGCAATCGCTTAAATAGTTTGATTGATAAATTGTACAACAACATAAGAATATCGTTTTAAAATAACGAAGGCTGCTAACTTCACAAAAATGACCATCTTCATTTAGTCGGATTATAAGCTGCTAAAATTGGCTGCCAGCTTCACACCGGTATGTTTGCACATGTAGGTACTGCTGTTATTGACATCTGTTAGTTTCAAGGACCACATATAGGGAACCTACACGTGGTCGATGGTTACATTCTACGTCTACATACCTACATCTATAGGTACCTAATCCGGCCATAAGTTCTGTTACAAATCACAATGCATTTTTTTATGACGCAATGTAGTTAAAAATGTAATGTAAATACCTACTATTACTAAAACCAATATTTATGTACCTACCTGCATATTTTTATTAAACTCAGAAAGGTAGAAATATGGTTCTTAGGTTTTTATACAGGCCTTTAATCTGTCTGGCCACGCCTCGGCTCGGAGCACGTTAAGCCAAACGCCGCGGTTCGTCTTGGTTGTCATACGAACATCTATTATAGTATTATCTATATACTAGTACCTATTGCAGTTGTTACAGTTGTTTGGAGCCATACAACAAAATCCGACTCAAACAAAATTAGTACATAACTTCGATATCGCCCAACGGCCCAACGGGTTGTGAAAGTCAGATGGCAGTTGCTGTAAAGCCAGTAACGCCGCCGGCAGAAAAGGCTCAGTAGATTAATCTGTTTGGCCACTAATCTATTGATTTACACCTATTTACACTAGAGATCCGCAGAATACACGATTCGGTGTTAGACAATATTCGCCATTTTTTCATTTTTCGTCGAATAGCGAATATTGGTGTCTACTATTCGACATCAGCGAATAATTGCCAGACTAAATGTTTCATGAAAAAAAAAACAGTCCAAGCTTAAAAATAATCAAACTAAGTATGTACCTAATTGCCTTTTTTCTTACTTTGAATTAAGTAAACACTTAAAATTCTTACCGGAATGGATAACAATGAATAAGGAGTCCATATTATTGATCATTATGCGACGTTTAAGATAGCAAATTCGAAGAAAAAGGATCTTGCGCCACGGCAATGCATTGCGCCTCAGGGAGCAACGCACCAAGAGGCTGCACTCAAGGTCACGACGGGGGTTGCTAAAGTCGTGGGTCGGATACAGCCACTGGGACTGGAGATGGAGGTGGCCCCACACAAGTCCGAGGCTCTGTGCTTTCACGGACATCGGTGTGGTCCACCTACAGTATCCAGCATAAATGAAACGTTAGCATTGGCATCGACCACCTGTTGAAGTATCCACATTTCCGAAGTTTGGCCCCCAAAGTGACGGAGCACCAGCTGCGCTTTCGCGACTGATGCGCAACTTTGGGGGACCCAACGCTCCCAGTAGGAGACTGTATCTGGGCTTCGAGTGGAATATGACGTGTATGTTTTTAACACTGTTGAAGACGTTGGCCGTCAAGATAGCCTTAGCCTTAATAGCCTGAACTATTATTAAAATCTATCAGGAACTTACTATAGAATTCATCAAGAAATCTATAGTTTAAATGATCCATATTTTTACAATTAATTTTGTTTTTCGTTGGAACGATTGATGAAACTTATCTTAAACTATAGAACTATCACTATTGGTTGTGCAAAATAAATATTGAATAATATTTGTTTTATTTGTGGTGATAATAACCCACCATGGCACCACAAATAAAAAAAAATTATGTTCAATATATTTTTAATTAATTTTTTATTTTAGGAATTAAGAGGTGTTGATTAGGTATAAAAAAATATAAAAAATGGCGATTAATCGCTATTCGACTATTCGCTATAACAACTAAGTATTCGCTGCATCTCTTATTTACACACTGTTTCCATGGGAAACTCCTAAAAATATCCTAACTTAACAACGCCCTTGCCCTTAGAAGTTCAAACACGGAAAAAAATCTCTAGTAGGTAATGTAAGCAAAGTTGAAATTTTTCTCAGTCTAGTTCTTATGAACTTTGACTCCTTACTCATCAACTCATCACGTAACTTAATAGGCGGGTACTAGGGACATATTATACAGTACCTACAGTACGGATCGTGTTATTGGGTTCATATAAGTACTTACCTACCTTGTATGGTGGTTGTCACTCATGTTTAGGTCTCTGGGTGTTCTAATCTAGGTATAACCAGTTTATAATATAAAATTATGCGTTTCAAATGAGTTAATAACCTGTCATAATGACGTTTTGATACGCGTTGCTAACTTCATTTTATAACGTAAGGTCAGCAAATACATTTTCATACTTCACTATTGCTTCACACTAATATGATGATTGTTGAACCAAATTCCCTTTTCAAGATAGGTAAGTACATACACAATAAGTAAGAAATTAAACTATCGGTTCTTTTCATATTTATTTATTTTTAATCGGGTGGTCTCTGCCTACCCACTGGGACCCCACCATACACGAATAAACCTGTCCGACATGGAAATTTTGTTGTTAGCTGTACAATTTTGATGAGTACGGAATGAAGTTGCCGCGATCGCGATTATCTTCTCATTTGAAACGCCCCTTAGTTAGTATACTCGTATTATTAATTAGGTAGGTACCTACTCATATATATAGGTATACCGATTGGAAGACTGAATTTGAATTGCGTTCACATTACATCTTCAAACGACGTTCTGTCCACGGGCTTTTGTCGAAAGGTACATGCCGCCTGCATCTGATATGAGTTGCCCAAAGTCGCCGAGCTACATTTTAAAAGTCTATGGTGCAGAAGCCGTCGGCACTGTGTGTATAGGAAACCTTATACTAGGTATGCAATGCATGCTGCTGTTGCAAAAAACTGGGCGAAGTGTTAAATTTTCGAACGACAACAATTTATGAGTTTTTTTTTATGTCCTATTTATATATTTCTTGTTCTAAACCACCCTCACGCCACACGTTATCACTGTGGTAAGTTTGAAGGAGATCGGTTCAGGCGTTTAGGAGGAGTACTTTGTACGTGTACTTGTCGACGCAGGCTGGTTTCCGCAATTCCACGTCTATTGCGCGGGTTTTGCGTACGGGTAGGAATCTTCTACTCGTTTACACGAGCCAGCCGATCTCCTCCAGGAACGCCAGCAGGCCCCGCAGGTTGTGCAGAGCTTCAGGGACAGTTTCCGGGTTGCCGAGATGTTTCGCCCTGTAGTTCTTGACTTCCTCACAACGCAGTAGCAGATGGCTGACCGTCTCCTCCTCAGCCATACATGCCCTGCAAAGGGGACTGTCAGTGATACCTATCGTATGTAGATGTTTGTTTAATAGGCAGTGCCCCGTTAAGACACCTGTGAAAAGACGCAGACGGGATTTTTCCAACGTCACAAGCCTCCTGGCTTGTCGGCAGTTGAGTTCGGGTAGTGCCTCCCTCGCCTGCCGACAGTCCGCTAGGCCTGTCCAGAGTGTATTGTGTAAAGTGTATGTTCTGTGGGACAGTATTGTCCTTATAGTACCTACCGGAAGTGGTAGTATTGGCTTTGGGCCGATTGACCTTTGGCTAGAGCCGCTTCTTGCGAGCTCGTCTGCTGCGTCATTGCCTCTGGAGCCACTGTGTCCTTTGATCCACTGTAGAGTCACGTGGTTGTATTTACTTATCTCAGCCAAGCGCTGATGACAGTCGTAGATGAGGCCTGAGCTGATGCTGTAGTTGTTTAAGGCCTGTAGTACTGACTTGCTGTCCGAGAGTATTCTAATATTTGTGTACTTTACCTCCCTGGAAGCTATAGCCGTTGCTGCCTCTAAGATCGCATAAGTTTCGGCTTGAAATACCGTGCTGTGTGATCCTAGTGGCGTTGCTATTCTGATCTGTAGGTCATCGGAGAAAACTCCGCTGCCTGTGCCAGATCTGGTTTTTGATCCATCCGTGAAGACTCTGAGCTCTGTGAGGTTTAAGCCTTCAACGTTGTCATCCTCGAATAACTGGATCTTGTACTTTTTGTCAAAAACAAGAGTTTTTGGTATTTTATCCGATCCTGACATGAGAATGGGAGAGTCATTATAGATGATATCTAGAAGCTTTGTGTGATGGGTGCTGATGTTTCTCCATAGATTTAGAGATTTTAGTCTAAGAGCTGCTGCAGAGGCTTCTTGTGTAATGTAAAGGTGCAGTGGGGGTATGCCCAGCATGGCCTCAATAGCAGTAGTCGGTGTGGTTCTCATGGCCCCCGTCACCGCGAGACAGGCTTGCCTTTGGAACTTTTGTAGTTTTTTCTGACATGTAATTTGCTGGCATTTGGGCCACCATACCAGCGCTCCGTAGCATAGCATGGGGCGTATGACCATATTATATAGCCATAGTGTTACCTTCGGCGAGAGACCCCAGGACTTACCTAGCATCTTGCGACAGTGCCAGAAGGTGATGCTAGTCTTGTTTATCTTGTCGTCTATGTGTTTGCGCCAGGTCAGTTTATTATCCAAAGTGATACCTAAGTACTTAACTTCCTTGGAAAGTGTTAGTTCTGTGCCGAACAGTCTGGGGAGTCTGAAGTTGCCCAGAATTCGTTTTTGGGTGAACATTACGAGTTCCGTTTTCCCTGGATTTACGGTTAGTTCGTATTTTGTACACCACTTTTCTACTGTTCGGAGAGCTGTTTGGGTGAGGTCGCATACTATATTGGCTTCCTTACCTGTGATGAGAATTGTGATATCGTCTGCATAGCCGACTGTGTAGAGGTGTTTTTTGTTTAGTTCAGTAATTAAGCTATTTATTACTAGGTTCCACAGAAGTGGTGAAAGGACTCCTCCCTGGGGGCATCCCTTAACCACCTCTACCACCTCTGTGTTATGGTCTAGTTGAAGTGTTCTGTTACTGAGCATGTTCTTTATCCATCCTGATAGCACCGGATGTGCACCATGGTGTTCCAGCGCTGCCATGATGCTAGTGAAATTTGTTTTGTCAAAGGCGCCCTCAATATCGATGAAAGTGCCTAGGCATATGCCTTTGTTTTGTATAGCCTCTTCCGCCCGGCTTGCCACCTGGTGGAGGGCCGATTCGGTTGATTTGTCTGATGTGTATGCATGCTGATTTGTGTGAAGTGGAAAATGGGTCAGTACATTTTCCCGGAGAGTTCTCTCACACAGTCTTTCCAGTGTTTTTGTGAGGAAAGAGGTGAGGCTAATTGGTCTAAATGATTTTGGGTTTGTGTAATCACTTTTACCTGGTTTAGGTATGAAGATTACCTTCACTCTCCTCCAGCTTGCGGGCACGTACCTGTAGGCTAGGCAAGCTTGCATAATGGATAGTAGTGGTATGTAGAGCTTTTCCCCTCCCCACTGTAGGAGTGCCGGAAATATTCCATCCGGACCAGGGGATTTGAAGGGTGAGAAACTGTTTATCGCCCATGAGAGCTTATCTAGTGTTATTACAGTGCGCGCATAATTCCAGCCTTCTTCTGATGGAAGTGACCAGTCCGTTCTTGCCTCTGTAATTTGTAAGAACCTGCAGTCGGGGAAATGAGTCTTTATCAGAGTTTGTTGTGCTTCCCCCGGTGAGCTGGTGTAGTTTCCGTCTTGTTTTTGGATACTGCCTATCCCATGGTGTGGTTGGGTGGCCAGTACCTTCCTGACGCGGTTTGCTTGTTCGCAGGAGTTTATACTTGTGGAGAAGTTTCTCCATGCTTCAGTAGATCTGTATCGGATACGTTTTTTGTATTTGGACTTTGCCTCTTTGTAGGAGTCCCAGTCTTCGTTTGCTCTAGTGTTTATGGCCCTATTGAAGCGTTTCCTGACCAGCTTACGGAGCCGCTTCAGTTCGGGTCCCCACCAGTTTTGTTGTTTTTCGGGTGCGTTCGCCCGTGGTGTGTACAGTGGACACGCAGTTTGATAACTGTGGTCGATTATGTTTGATATAACACTTACCTGCGCCTCAATTTGCTGTATGTCATCTATGGATGGTGACAGAGGCCGGTCGTCCAGTTTCGAGTGTAGAGTGTTTATGTACTTTATTTTGTTTGTTTTTCGTGGATTCCTGCTTGGTGGAGGCAGGGGTATATTAATTTGTATGTCGCATCTTATTCTCCTATGGTCGGAGCATGATGCCTCCTTCGATACGTGCCAGTTTGTTACGAGGTCCCTTAATAAGTCAGTCGTTAGTGTCATGTCTATAATGGTTTGGCATCGTTTTGTAACGAAGGTTGGTTCACATCCTTTATTCAGGATGTTTAAGTTAGTGCTAAAAAGATATTCAACTAAATCGTTACCTCTCTCGTTGCACCTGTCCATGCCCCACAGTGTGTGGTGCGCGTTTGTGTCGGCTGCTAGTAGCAGCTCCGTTTTTGTTGCTTCGCAGTGGTTGATTAGCCCGGCGAGGTTGTGTGACGGTAACTCTTCATTCTCTGGCATATATGCTGATGCAATGACAAGTTCCGGTATGATGTGGTCCAGAGTTGTGGAGATCCGTATTGCGGTTAAGTCTCTGGAACAGAACTCTGTGAGTAAATGTGCATTTATGTCCCTCGTGACGTAAATGCATGTTCTGGGGCCCGTGTCATGTGGGCACGACACGAACAACTTACCTCTCATATTGGCGAGTCCATGTATGCGGCCACTTTTTATCCAGGGTTCCTGGATCAGGACAACGGCACTGGTGTTGTTCTCCAGCCATTTGCGCAGTGTCGCCGTTGCCGACATGCTGTGCTGGAGGTTTGTTTGGAGGATTTTAATTGGGTGCTGGGTCGAAGTAGCCATCGGGTATGACCAACTCCTCCTCTCCCGTGTCCAGGCTCGCTATTAGGCGTGAGATTTCCCCGTCCGAGCGGTAGGGCGAATCGTCCTCCTCGGCATCGCGTGGAGGTCCTGGTAGCGTACCTGATTGTTCCGCTGTTGCGGCTGTGGGTCCTGCTTCGCCAATTCCGGGAACTGGTTTAAGCGCAGTGACAGTGTTGGGTTCCGGTACAATGCTCGGTGCATCTTCCGCTGACCCCCTTGTGCGACTTACTGGTGTTGCTGATGATCGGCGACCTGGCCCCAAGAATCGGATGTACACACTTCCGATTATTGCGGCCAGGCGGCGCTCGTGTTGCATGATTACTGGTATCAGGGTCTCCGAGATGGAGGCCACCAGGAACCATCCTTCCCTACGTCGCTCTGCTACTTGGATGGACCAAGTGTGCACCAGAGCCCATTTGTTTTGCCATGCTAGGATGGCTCCTAGCTCTCTGGCATCGTTGTAGACTCCTTGTGGGTCGGGAACCAGGACGCAGCAGCGCACCCGTGGCGGCATCTCGTCCAGGCCCTTCACAATCAGCTTTTCGCCGGTGCGAAGAACCTGTCCTTCGATCCTCGTCCTCAGCCATGTCACTGCGGCCTGGTTCCCGCACCACACCCGGAGGGAGCCGTCGATGAAGGCTGGTTTGCCCCTGAAGTCGGGGCCCTCCTCTTCGTGAGTTCGGTCAAGAGCACTCGCTATCATAGTCCGAGAAATGTGGTAGCTCGCTGCGTCCGCCAGCGAGGGTGACATCGGTGTTAAGCCTTCGGTGGTGACTACCATTCCGATAGGTTTCTTGGCTGCCTCCGCGTAGTTTATTGGGCTTGATGTCGAATCGTCCAACTTGGCCCGTTTTTCGTCTTCTGCCGGCGAGAAGGATACCTCGTGCCGTGAGCGTTTAACTGGAGTCCCATCCCCACTCTCCTTCCTCCTTGGGTGTGGGTTTCCGCGTTTGTCGTAGTGGTATGGGTTCCTGTAGGAGCCTCCACTTGTTGTATGTTGTTTCTGGTGAGACGTAGACGGGCCAGTTGGGCCTGAGCTTTCCGCTCCACTCGTCTCACCCTCCGACGTTATGACGGACAGCCTGTGTACTTCCGCGTTGCCCTCGGTCTCCCCTTCCCCCGAGGGCTCCGATGTGGATGTCCTGTTACTAGCGTCGCGCTCTCTGGCGCGTCGTCTGCGTTTTGAATTTGTGTTGCGTCTGGGCTGTGCATCTCTCTCGTTCGTCCAGCGAGCTGGACGGCCGTGAGATGTGCTGGGGCCCGGCTGAGACCAGAGTCTGTAGTCTTGGCTCTGCTGGTTTGCCCTTGAAGCCCAGGATGTGGTAAAATCGTTTACAGGATTAAAATAATTCTGTGGTGTGTTTTCGTACCCAAACGACCTCAAGGTTGTTGGGTGCGGCGTGTAGTAGTTCGCCGTTGCCGCCGTTGCGGTGGTACCGAACTTTTGGTTATTTGTTTTTGGGTTCGCCATTTCCGCCGTGGCGGTGGTACCAAACCTAGGTTTGTAGTTGGCCGTTCCCGCCGAGGCGGTGGTACCGAACTTGGTGAAGGGGGGCTTAGTCCCTCTTCTGTTTGAAGTTTTGTGCGCCGCAGGCCTATTGGCCGCTGCAGGTGCGTTGTGGTGCGGAGTACCAGCAGGGGCGGTATCTCCGGACCGATGTGACGGACCAGGGGTGGCGGGTTTAGTCGCCTCCTCTGGTTTTGATTTTGAATTTAATTTTGATGTTTTCCCTTTGTCCATAGTTTGTAAGAGTAGAGTATTCGTCTCCCAGGCTTCCCACCCTCCATGGAGCCCGCAACAGGGAACGTGCTACGCACGTTAGGATTACCTGAGAGATATAGGTGCGCGTAGAGGAGTTTGAAACGCGACATCGGGTTCTCGTTTTGTGGCTGGAAGAGTACGTTAGGGTAAACGCCCCCCCAGACTGATCACATCCCGTGAACCTTCAGCATGGTCCTCCCTCACATCTACGCGCACCTCGCCATGCCCCTCTAACAGGGCATTATGACCGTTTCCAACTCTGCGGCTACTAGAGGGGGCTACCGATTAACGAGAAATCCGGACCAAAGGAGGCGTATTGGCAAGACCCACCATGCCTCAACCTCCCAGGATTTTTTTTTAGGAGGAGTATGCGGACAAACGAAATACATGAGTCGCCTAAGATTGAGCTTCGTTCACTTCGCTCAATTATGAAATATTTAGAACAAGTTTAGCATACTCTTTGATTAGAAAAAAAGTCACCTTGAGCGAGTTCTTGCTTATGGTAGCGTACTAGGTTTATTGCAGCAAATAATTGACTGTCCTCATGTTACAGTGATTCAATTAGAAGAGGGGTGTGTAAGACAAGGAGGTATGTGTATGCGCACTGAAGACTGTACACCGAATTCCATCGCATCAGTTGGACACTTATGTCCCAAACAACAACATCTTGGGGTCTCGTGTTGCTATGTGAGTAGATACTTATTTTTAACGATTAGCTATTAGATACCTAGCTATAACAAAGCTGCTACTCAAACTATTAGGTATTAAAAACCAAAAAACTTTCTAGTGTACGGTTACGGCAATAGGCTTGCCCCCTATTACGTGGGACCAAAAAATTACTGACAAAGAGTGGGTGTGTAATAAACCTCGGCCTACCCTTTCGGGGATAGGCGTGATATATGCATGTAGCTTATACCTACAGCTCCGTCCGCGTGGATTAGCTCATTACATGCCGATTACTTTTTTTCTATCAAACCTGATTTTGATGCAATTTATCGAAAGAAAATTATTATTCAAATTATTTTACCCTACTAGGGACGCCAATGTAGGTACCAGATGCGTAGTGTATAGATTTACTATATCTATTGGAAATTTTACTTTATTCACAATCGCTAGGGAAATATCCTTAGGAGTCTCACACAGAACGGCCCAATTTCTTAGTACATTATAGTTTAAGTATTCTCTTATTTGTGCCTTTAATAATGTGTACCAATTTTAATGCGCAGTTTATAACATATTACTTTTCTTTTTCAGCTTTGATGGCCCGCAGGTACTTCTTCGAACATCAAACTAAATTATAAAAATATCTTAATTAAGTTAAGCTATTTTGCCTATTTTGAATACCTACCTGTAAGATTTACTTATTAATATTGCCTAAAAACAAGAGTTACCTTTGTCGTCTGACCATCCCCTGGGAGAACTAACTTAAAAAAAGTTTGTAAGTAATTGGGTACGTATTGCTTAAAGGTTACCTAAGTTCATTATTTCTATATGAATAAGTTTACTAACCCATTCAAATATTGTGGGATATACTTAACTATACAGGGTTATTTGTAATTAACTAGCATCCTCCCAGGGGGAGGTAGCAGACATCATAAGTAACAACGTTTGTTCTACGACTTTTAATAAAACGAATACATTACTTACTTAATAATGAGATTTCAAGTTTTTATTGTTATAACGCGACACTATTAAGTCTATGTTTCATTCATAAACTGAAGGTCGCGCGCGCATGGTCGGTGAGTTCCTGGACACGATGAAGATGGAATGGATATTTGCCTTCGTTGTGAATGACACTCCACGCGAAGAACTGCGATACATTAAACCGTAGCGCGGCCTCATTGGTACTTGCGGCGGGATTATCCTTAAATAACTTCAGTATCCTTTCTTGTTCCCGTACTGAGTACCTCGGTGGATGACCACTATCACTGAACCTGGGCTGAAACTGTCCGTAATCGTGTAATCGCTGTGTGGCAGATAACACCGTTGCCCGGCTCGGTGTAGGTAGATTTGGAAACCTTACTGTATATTGGCGGCAGGTTTCCGCCACATTATCATCACTCCAAGCAAGCATCTAGCGAGCGAAATGGGTTAAGGTCAAATGTACTAGCACCGTGCCCGCCGCCCCGCACCCCGTCCCTATCCGTGCATTGCATGAATTGATGATACGAGTTTGCTTACCTAATTTATACCGTGCGCGTAAACTGCGGTGTAGAGTTAATAACTGTCAGACGCGAAACTAAATTAATATTTATTTTTGTATGAAAGTAAAATTTAACGAATTATAAAAAGTCGTTGAACAAACGTTTTACTTATGATGTCAGCTATCTACCCCTGGCAGGATGCTAGTTAATTACAAATAACCCTGTATAAATCGCTATTATTGTATTAACGAGTATACCTACTTAATATTAGAAAAGAATCTATATACTCGTACTTACTTTACTCAGTAAATACAAAAAATCCCGATGAACTTTGTACCGCGTTAATTTTTCTAATGTTCCGCTTAATTTTTCTTCCAAAAGATCCTTCTCCTGATAATAACCAACACAAAAAGTATTAGCGAAATCGGTCCAGCCGTTCTCGAGAAATCAACCAGATGGGTTGATTACGATCTAGAAATTGTAAGATATGTACTTACATACATATCTTACAATTTCTACAATAAATTAATACAAAATAAATACAATACACACATGTGTATTGTATTTATTTATTCGTAGATAAACAACGCATTGTGTTCGAAATCAAGATATATCATAATGTCAATAAGATTACATACGAATAATTATTCTGACATGTCAGAATAGAAATATATATCTAGAAATGGTGTTTGTCCCCCCATAGCTCTCGAGAACTGCTTATGCTCCAATAATGGTTGACCCCTCTATGGATAGCCCTCGATCTGGAGGCAAGCCAAAAATCGAAAATTTGACCTACGCCTAAGGGGTCAAAAGTTATAGGGCCAAAACCTATGGCGTGGTGCGGTACGAAGCACCGCGCAAGACACCGTACTTACTAGTATAAAAGATAAAATAAAACAAAATCAAAACAACAACGAGATGTACCTGTGACTTGTTATTGGCTGATATTAGAAGTTATAACGTACCTACGTCATCGAAATTCGTTACGCTCTTCTGACATTAATAAATAAATAAATAAATATGTTAGGACAATTCACACATCGCCATCTAGTCTCAAACTAAGCAGAACTTGTGATATGAGTACTAGATAAACTGATTTAAATGCTTAAGTACATTTTTTTTCGTAAATAGGTACATACATATTATGCATTGGAAACATCCAGACTTCGGTACAAATGTACCTATGTGTTCACACAAAGTTTGTCCCGACTGTCGCAAGCGGAGGCACTACCGAAGCACACCACTGAAGCAGTCAAAATGAATTGAATAAGTAATAAATATAGTAACTTTAGTCGGTATAATAATATGTAATACTTACGAGTACATATTTCTGCCTTCAAACATTGTTAATAGTTAATATCAAATTATCAACTGCTAAAATATCGATTTCAATAGAAACAAATGAGTTCAAAACAACATGTTACCTATTTAAGTGAATTCAATTTTCTAATGTGGTAGCCTGAAAATGAGGTAGGGATAAGTTTAAGGATGTAGGGATGGGTCAACACCCCTTCTCGGTGTAGGACTAGTTTATAGAACAGCAAACAGGATACGCTCGCACCCTACGCCTTGTTACAGAACATGTTGAGTAAATACGTTATTTAATACTCGTATGTTATTGACCGATCGAGCGAAGTGTCTACATTTCGAGATAGGACAATTTACTTTCGTCTGTCTGTCTGTAGGTATGTGTATTTCGAGCTGGCGGCCATCTTTTTTATCCGATTTCCACGAATTTCGTCTGTCTGTCTGTAGGTATGTGTATTTCGAGCTGGCGGTCATTTTTTTTATCCGATTTCCACGAATTGATTTAAAACAAATTTTTCTTCGTGAGCTTTGAAGATTGGAGGGAAAAGGGTTGGCTAAAAAATGGTTTAATGTTCGCGAGGACTTCGGCTGCATGATGATGACGTTGAGTTTAGAATAAATTATTTTAACTAGCGGACACCTGAGACTTTGCGTCCCCGATTTTGCCACATTTTTCATTGGTTCTCCGCTCCTATTAGTTATTATGTATATTAGCATGATGTTATAATACTTATAGCCTAAAACCTTCCTCGGTAAATGGACTATTCAACACAAACATAGTATGTTTTTAATTCGAACTAGTAGTTTCTGAGATTAGCGCGTCCAACCAAGAATGTCCTCAGCTTTATACTCGTAATATTGGTTTAATACTTACATTAATAGGTATTATGCTTTATTAGTTCATTAGTAGATACCTCACTTAAGTAAAAAAGGTACCCAGGTCAAATAGGGATCTTAATTACTATAAAATTGTATTAATTCTAAGTATAAGTTGTTTAAGTTTATTGTTATGAAATTTTAATAAATGTTTTAAGCGTGTGTGTTGTTTATTTTTTTATTCTACTAGGTATTCAATGTAAGGTTATAACAATCAGTTCTTGTTCTTCTCGTGTCGATCACTTTTTTTTTATCCTTGACCAGTGTTCAGGCTTGGCCCCGTATAGATCCTCTAAGGGAGAGGTCTCCGGGCAACCCGGACACGACATCATAAGGGACATGGTTTGTGGTGCGAAGCCACATTCACACTGACCCTCACTAGGTTCGATGTATCTCCATCTGGACAGATTATCTTTAGATCTGCCAACCTAAGGATAAGAATCAGTTCATTATAAAGCACAAGAGATATCATTAATTACCTATTAGGTTTAATTATTGTACTCGTATAATGTGGTGCACTTGCGGAACGGTAGAAACTTAGTAGTAGTAGAAGTAAATAATAAATACTGTACCTATGTCACGCGTATTTATACTTAATTAGATTAATTACTATAAGTCATCATCTGCCTGCCCTTATCCCAATTATTTGAAAATCAAATGCAACTTTTTCGTCGATATCTAGGACATTTTCGGTGATTATTCCTCCGTGGTCAGCTCTATTTTCATGATTTCAGAGATATGCACTCCCGGGTATGATGTCGACCAGCATGCCAAATTTGGTCAAAATCGGTCGAGCCGTTTCGGAGGAGTTGGCACACAAACGATTTACACTTGTCGTCTAAGATACGCTACGCTTCGCTCCGCTCAAAAAGAACCCTTTACTTATAGGCTTTACCTTTATGAACTTATACAACATTAGCAAAATCGGTCCAGCCATTCCCGGTTTCAGTGAGACGAACGAATTAATTGTTTTTTCTTTTATACACTTTTTTTTTATACGTTTAAGAAAATACAAGATTCTTCTCGTAGATAAAATATTATAAATGCGAAAGTTTGTATGTATGGATGTTTGTTACTCTTTTACGTAAAAACTACAGAACGGATTTTGGATTTTTTTTACATCAGAATAACACATAGGCTACAATTTATAATGATACGGCGACGGGAACAATAATCATGGCGGCTATCAATGAAACTAGGGAAAAATACTATTTTAATGAATTTTGTTGTCCTTGTTTAGCGCGGACAGCTAGAAACAATGGTCCTAACTGTTCGAATTTAAGTTCAGGTTACAGAATGTCTATAGATTTTCTATTCAATTGACTCTATTGCCCCTATTAAGTTCCCACTAACGGTAATAGGCTTGCCCCCTTTGATTATATGTATGATTGAGCGGAGTTTACGAAGCTCTTTCTTAGACGACTCGTGTATTTCGTTCGTGATCGAACTCCTCCTAAACGAGTTGTCATTTTTCATAGAAGGAGTCGTACAATTAATGCGCAATTTCTTGGTCATTTAGTAGTAAGTATTTTAGTTTTGTAGGATAAGATTCAGTAGGTATTTATTTATTTTTTAGTATTCCTAATTAATTATGAGTGGATTAGGAGATATGGCACATTTTAACTGGCTCCTCAATCCAGACGTTCTACATAATGAATAATTGACTGTAGCTACCTGAGATCACAACAGAATCAAAAACTAGATACACTAACATTTGGTATAAATGTCTACTAAATACACATGTAGGGTCAGATGTTGGACAGTGAACCAGCAGTACACAGTGCCCCACCATTCATATCTCACGAATGCGACGTTGTCAATTCATGCCATGAACGCGAATAAACTTGTTTCTCGAGCCATTCCTACATGCCCAGTCGACGGGCACGCTCCCGCTGAAAACAGTCGTGCAGGGAGACTATAATTGTTTTGCGCGCGAAAAACTTAAAAATTACGTAAGTACCATTTTGTTTTCTAGTGCATTTTCGTTATTGTTTTTCATTACCTACATATTCCACGCTCATAGACTGACTATTGACGCATCGTATATGTATACTAATAACTATTATAAACGTTTTCATCATTAACAAATTTAAACTTAAAAGAAAATAAATCATAGTCGTGCACAGTGGCTTGAAATGGGGTGGTACACAGTGAACCGTTCACTGTGTACTTATATAGTGGGCATTATGCATCTTCACTACATATATTTTATCATTCATGGGTACCTTCACGAAAAGACTAGATACAGTTCTATTAATGCATCAACTTTTAATTTGTCTATTATTAGTTCCTTAGTATTATTTTTTATTACAGGATGGGTCGAAAGAAATCCGCTGGAAGAAAAATTGGAGGTCATAGCGCTTTAGTTATGAAAGGAGCTATCCAGCTTGTAAAAAATGAAATAAGTATTCACCAAGCTGCTAACAGATGTAATTTGAAATATTCGACACTCAGAAGATATGTCAAGAAACACGAGCAAAACAGCGAATCACGATTAGTACCAAATTATGAAGTGAATGCTGTATTTTAAATTGTTTAAAAAAATATGTTGAAATTTTTTTTTACGCAAATAAAGCATTTATTTCCATATATATAACCGATGTTTTAATTATTAATAACTTTATTAAACAAATTATATTTCTAGTCACTTCCAAACACATAAAATTTAGGTGTTGGTTCACTGTAAACTATGGTTCACTGTAGGCTAACCCCATGGTTCAGTGTGTACATATGGTAGTACACAGTGAACCATTTCCCGACTTTTAAAAAAACAGTAACGGGCAAATTTGCAATAGACATAAAGCTGAAATTTTAATGCAAATTCAAAGTTTAATAAACAACAAGTAATACATGTCAAAAACATCACGATTATAATCACTCTGGGTGGAGTTATGAGCTTTCAAACTTTTTCTGGGCCACTGTTCGACAGCTTACCCTACACAACAACATTGTATCACTTGGTATTTAAAAGCCAAATTACTTTTCGATATTCCTTAAGAATTTGCTATTAAGGGTGACCATGTTATATGAATGAAAACAGGATTAATGATTTTAGAAATTAATTTTATCTAATCTCAGGTCGAAAAGTACGAATTATGATTTCAAAATTTGATGATATAAAGCCTATGGTTATGAGACAGTAATATAAAAAACTAAAAAGTTGATTTATGATACAGATTTTCTATGACATTTTCTCCAAAACTGTATCATAAAGTAATTAATTAAAGTGCAGTGTGTTAAAGTGCAGTGTGTTAAAAGTGCGTATCGATACAGGTGGCATTTATCATCTTCGGCTTAATGAGTGCGCGCGAAGGCTAGAACTTTATAATATAAAATTCGAAGACGTAGTGAATATTGACGTGTCTACAATTGTCGTTAAATTATCTAAATTCCAATACTGTACTATACATTATGTAAATAATAACTATACATTAGCTGACTATATATTTTCATCTACTTTGGTTGCTTTATAATCAATTATATAATTACAGTTCAGAGAGGTACCTAGCTAAATTCTGTAGCGTATCGCACATCCTGTACACTTCTAAAAATAACACTGATTCGTGTGAGAGAAATAAACATTATAAAACATTAAAATAACACATCTGGGTGAAACAAAAATGGGTGCCATAGGTATGTGCTTTCGTTTGTCTCGCGAAATTACAGGAATAAAATTTTGATAAGTACATGAAATTAGTTGGAACTAAAATAGCCTCAACGTATGAAACTAGTAGTAAGTAGTACATGAAACTGAACATAACTGGGTATTAGAACGCTCGTAGGATACTATAAAGAAACTCACCAAGTCTCGTTTCTTTATAACCTACTCGTGTACCTATGTATGTAACAGTTTTATAAACTACTATTTTACAAATCAACGATATCGAGATATAGATTATTACAAAGACTTTCATTTAGTTTTAGGTACCTATTTAATCAACTGAAGTCAATTTCAACGTAAGTTAAAGAATGAATTAATATTGGTTGGTCGGTGCTTTTTCGTACTTTACATTGGGTATCATAATCGTCGTACCAAAACATCTCATCCTTTAATGGGTAGTGACATTTATAGTGGCCTATGCCAACATCACTAACTGCAGGAATAAATTCTATAATGCCTATAAATTTATATAATCTACTTAAAATTATTACAGATTGTGGCACCTCGTTTACTTGGAACTTTGTACAAACATTTATTTCAAACGAAATTGTGCTGTATAAAGTATATTCGCACACTGTTTGGAGGTTACAAGACGTACAACCGTTTTTTTCTTTAGCAGTACAAATAGCATCTTCTAAACTTTGGATACCGAAAACAGAAATCATATCTAGGTTCAAAGGCAAAAATGCGACCTGCCTAGATATTGGCTTAAATTGGCATGAATCATTAGTGCACTTTTTACTGAAATTTGCACTAAAACAATACTTCAAAGCTATGTGTTCAAAAATGAAGAACACATTACAAGTAAATTCACAATAGCTTTTATTTGTGTCAAAATGCAGCAAGCCGATTTCGGATCTCATTCTGTATATATCATGGTCATTAGCAACTGTATCTGTTAATAGTTTAATATATTGAGGAATCAAATCCTCAGAGTATGTGTTTAAAGTTTCTTGAAAACTTTTACTTTCAATATATGCCATACTTAAAAAATGCATGATTGAATCAAAGCAACATGTGTTTTTCAAATCCACTTTAATGGAACTTTTGCCGATGGCTACAGAATCGCATAGATTGCCATTTTTTACAAATTTTATTTTTATTTTGGTTGTTGTTACATTAGTGTCGGCTTCACCCCTCCAATTTTCGACATAAGAAGGACGATCAGAAAATATTGATTCAGCGCCAAATTACCGCTTTATCTTCTTTGATTTCGAAGTCTTTGTTAATTTTCTTTTTTTCACCTGCGTTTGAGTTTTTTTTAGAGAATGCTTCCGTTTTCGAGAGCGTTTAGCTTCTTTATTCTGTATATTATTAACAAGATCATTTGTAGCTAGTGTAATTTCCGTATTCAAGTAATTAGAATGTATTTTTACAAACTCGTCGATTCGATACTTCTGTAATTTTGTTTTGAAGAGCAATTGTTTTAAGGTTTTAAAGTAGCTCTCTATTCTTGACGATGATGGAGCGGTATTATCAGTATTAAAAAAAGGACAGCAGATTTGACCATAAAGGAAGTTTCCCAAGAATTCTTCTGAATTCAGATATAAATGGGGGATAAAAATATTCATTTTTATTAGTTTCTTTTATTTCCATTGAGTCTTTTTGCATCTGAACTACTTCACCTTCCAACCAAACAAAAAAATCAATATCAGCTGTGTGATATTCTTCAGTTCTATCTGATAGTTTGTCGTCACCCACAAAGCTGGGTTCTGCCGTGTGATCTAAGTCAATATTTTTCAATCGCACGAGTAGTCTTCTTAAGACGTCTTGACAAGCGGAACTTGCAGTAGTTAAATCATCGTCATATTGACAAAGACAAACCTTAAGCATGTCCAAGATGACTTCTTTTGCGGTATTATAATCTTGACACTCTTTCAAAAACATAATGCATCGAATATAATAATACCGAATATAAGATCTACATCAATAAAACATTTTAGGTTGTGCACGGTTTTTGTGAAATGACTAGTGTCCAGTCTGATAAAAGTAGAGGGAATGTTTGAAGTCTGTCCTTCTAATATTGAGAATAATGTTTTAATATATTCTTTAACACTGCTAAATACTGTAAAAGCCTCAGTACTAGCTGCAATAAGGGCAGAAGAATCGTCAGTAATAACTTCGTGAGGTAAGCTTTGAACTGAACTCTTCCATTGATTTAGCCAAAATAATATAGATTGCTTGCTGTGTGCATCGGTGACCATTTGTAATACGGGAACAGATTTTAATTTAAGATTTGCTGTTATAAGACCTGCATACAGAAATAGTCTTTTAGTGATCTTTGTTCCATCGGGAAGATGCATTACTTCAAAAAATGAACCGGTAGCGTCGATTGTAAGAGAAATTCTTTCAAATTTCCGTAAATATTGATTATAATAGTTAATTTGTTCTTCGCTCCAAAAATAAACAAAGAAGTCTGGGTGTACACTAAGAGAGCGGATTATATTTTTGTGTGTAGTTTTCGCCATAGCCACTAAAGATGTTATCGGATTCGGATCAATCCACTGTCCTCTTCGGAACTGTGATTTTATTTGACGTAAAGCGGAAAGAGAGGGTAAAGCTGGTATACTAGTAAATTTATTTTCATCTTTTTTATCACTAATGATCTTTGACGCTAACTCATTATGAACGATTATTGCAGGTTTGTAATTTAATGTTTTTGCTAATTGTTGCCTTTTATAGGGCGTTAATTTAATTTTTTTTTGGGTTGTGTGTAAAAGATTTATATAAATTTTTAATTTTGCAAAAAATTGTGTGATATTTGTCGGTAGTTTCATAGCTATTTATCAGAACGCATGCCGTACATTGGGAACAATTTCCCTTTACGATAATATTATTTTTAACAACTTTTTCACGTTTTAAGGTCCAAGTGCACGGTAACTTTGTATATTTATAAATATTTTCCTTCAACAAATGGCTCCATTTAAACTTTGGCATTGTTCTGTATTTTTTATAGGTGGTAGTGCCTGTTCTTTTTTGATATGCATATAGGGGTTGAATTTTCTTCCAATCGTATATGTCCATTATGTATAAGAAAATGATTTTGATTCGTTTTGTTTCATTTTCTCTAAATCAAAACTGTTAGATTCCAATGTGTTTTTTTGACAACTGGTACTACTACTGCCACTTTTACTACTATTGGTTTCACTAGTTGTCTGTGTCTCAAGAATTGAATCGTACTTTTCTAAAAAGGAATGACGGTTGCGTTTCCATGATATAAACAACGCTAATCGGGACATTTTAAAATTAAATTCTTCAGAGATGGTTGAAAAAATTTGGTCATTGCTTTTAATGTTAGGATTTTGCAGTATCTTGCTATATTTAATAAAAAGTTGTTTTTGATCTTCAAGATCTACACTTGATTTGCGACCTTTCGGCATATTAGTTCTGTAACAATCAAATTCCTAATATAATATAAACCATTCTTTAAATCTGTACAAATATTGGTAAGTGCTATTTTCACTTTGGCACTCGACAATCCTCGACTGTTATCGGAGAGGGCCGAAACTACAACTGACACGATGTACATTGCTGCATATTTATAATATCAATAAAAACGTTCACAGTTTAAACCGAGACATCCCGAGCGAACTAATATACCTACTGTACTTACATTGGTAACAGGAAATGAAGTCACTTATTATGCACTAATGATGTAGCAAATACAAGTAAAAAAATATGATGTAGTTAATAATAAGTTATAGGTCTCCATTAAATGTATTTTTCCGAAAATATGTGAGCTTCATCACTAATGAATGTCAGGTTACTAAATGAATATTATTGAGGGTAGGTAAGTAACGATATAAGTTTTCAGTTACCTTCAAATAATGAGATTAAATAAAATATATTTAGATGGTAAGTAATAGTCTTTAAAATTACAATTCACCAAGAATGACTATATCCAGGAACAGCGGTATCTGATATTCGACCGACAGTCTGTCAATTAATGACAAATGACAACACATCACCTTTCTTATTAGTAGCCAGTCTCTCCACGCAAGGAGGTTCCTAACTATATATTTGTGTTTTAGAACCATGAAACAAGTAGTTAGGTATTTATTATTTTATTTTTAATTTCTTTATTGTACACAACACAAATACACACTCTGAAGTTTAAAAAAATACAACTATGCAAAGGCGTGCTTAAATCAATGTTACTTATCTACCAGCAGACCTTACGAATTGTAGAGGAGACCAGATTATATTGAAGGGAGAAGTGTTTACCGTGTTTTTAGAGTTCCGTACCCAAAGGGTCAAACGAAATCAAATCAAAATATTTTTATTCAAAATAGGAGCAGTTAATACTCTTTTTGAATGTCCAGAAATAAGCACATTCGATTACCACTCATCCGAGAAGAAGGGCAAGAAACTCAGCGGGGTCAAATTTTTTTTTAATGTAATTTTACGTAGTGTGATGAAACTCACAATTCCAATTCAATTGAAATAAAACACCTTACTACGTAATAACAGGGTAGATATATTCAAATAGTTTTCACAAGTAGGTATTATATATATTTCGATAACTCTCGATACAAATCCAAACTTATGTAACTACCACGTCTGTCTCTGTCGAGCTCTACTTCATTTCATTCTATCGCGACCGAAATGAATCTGTTCGTACTTCATAGATTAACATGAGTGAATGACATTTTGAATCAAATTAATGACCTACTCAAATACATTCATCGAATCACATCACGTCGAGTATAATTATTGGGTAAAAATATCAACTAAGTTTACCTGACTTTTTTAAACAATATTAAATAATCAACAATTCATTACAGTAGTACTTATATTATTAATTATTACACACATATATATTTATAGACAGCATGTATTTTTAATTCCGTGGCACAAGGTCGCGGCCGCTCTTACGTCCGTTGCCGGTCTCTGGTGCACACGCAGAAGATATTACCAGTGGCGCCCGGCGTAGGCAGGATGTGAAGAATATTACCTATATATTTCCAGGCATCTCTGTCATCAATATAATCTTTATTAGAATAATACGCTTTGATTAGAAACTTTTTAATAGTTGTTTTTATAAATATAAATATATTAGGACAATTCACACAACGCCATCTAGCCTCGAACTAAGCAGAGCTTATGATATGAGTACTAGATAAACTGATATACATACTTGTATACATTTTTTTTGTAAATAGGAGGTGAACGGTGGTAAATAAGCGATTATTATACATAGGAAACACCCAGACTTCGGTAAAAACGTGTGTCAGTTTTAAATTTGTATGTTTGTATTTATGTATGGATGATCATAAAATATCCTCTAAGCCCATCGAATCTAATCACAGGAACTGAAATCGTCGCAATACATTTCCTTATAATTTATTTCCTTATACACGGTGATTTTATGGTAGTTTTGAACACAGTATCGGAGTTACTCTGAATAATATTACGGAACCCTTTTTTAATGTCAAAATTGTTGTACTGGTAATAAATAGCTCAATCTAGAAATCTAAAGATTTGATGAAGTTAGTATTACTCATTTTAGCTAAGTGGTCAGAGCATTCCCCTTGTTAAGCCACGGGTTCGAGTCCTGGCGATGACATTTAAGTTTTTGTGATTTAAGTATACTTGCCTAAATACTTAACAGTAGTTAGAAGAACTTATTGCTTTCAAATACAGAAATATAATAATAAAAAAGTTGCCTATTTCCGTTAACCTTCTCACTCGTTTGAGTTGATTATTAGTATCGTACCGATACTACCGAAAAATATAAATATTAATAATATTTCTGGACTAATATATTCATGGACACCCTACGAAATAATTTGTAGGGAAATTATAGAATAGCTAATAAGTTCGTAAATATGTACTTTTTTATGGTAGAATTATAACGGGCATTTAGTATAAATTTATACTAAATATTGATGTGTTTGTTACAAATTTCGTTACAAGTATTATTATTATTAGTATAAGAGATTAGAGGCAAATATATTTTTTAAGCGTCTCAATTGAGGAGCCAGTTAAAATGTGCCATATCTCTTAATCCACTCATAATTAATTACTGAATCTTATCCTACAAAACTAAAATACTTACTACTAAATGACCAAGAAATTGAGCATTAATTGTACGACTCCTTCTACGAAAAATGACGACTCGTAAGTAATGGTCTGAGGAGCCACATATAATGTATTATAACTTTTTTAATTTTAATACTACAAAACTCAGATTTTTTCTAATAACTACTCTCGAATACTACTAAATCATACCTAATTTTGGTAAATATTCATCCATGATTTTCCTAGTTATGACGAGGCTCCTCAATCTAAACATTTAGATTGAGGAGCCACCTTTATGTTCTTATAACTTTTGAAGTATTATACTACAAAATCGAGGACTGAGGCTACAAAATTTTTAAACTTACTACTAAATACCTATATAAATTTCATTAAGATACGAAATGTGGCTCCTCAATCTAAACGGACATTAAATACTTGTATACATTTTTTTTGTAAATACATACATAGGAGGTGAACGGTGGTAAATAAGCGATTATTATACATAGGAAACACCCAGACTTCGGTACAAACGTGTCATCATACAAAGTTTGTCCCGACCGGGAATCGAACCTGAGACTCCGGCGTCGAAAGCGGATGCACTACCGACCACACCACCGTAGTAGTCTGTCAGTTTTAAATTTGTATGTTTGTATTTATGTATGGATGATCATAAAATATCATCTAAGCCCATCGAATCTAATCACAGGAACTGAAATCGTCGCAATACATTACTTATACACGGTGATTTTATGGTCGTTTTGAACCCAGTATCGGAGTTACTTTGAATAATATTACGGAACCCTTTTTTAATGTCAAAATTGTTGTACTGGTAATAAATAGCTCGATCTAGAAATCTAAAGATTTGATGAAGTTGGTATTGCTCATTTTAGCTAAGTGGTCAGACCATTCCCCTTGTTCGAGGTTCGAGTCCTGGCGATGACATTTAAGTTTTTGTGATTTAAGTATACTTGCCTAAATACTTAACAGTAGTAGAAGAACTTATTGCTTTCAAATACAGAAATATAATAATTAACCCTATTACTGAGACTTCACTGTCCGTCCGTCTGTCTTGGGCTGTATCTCATGAACCGTGATAGTTAGAAAGTTTAAATTTTAATAGACTCACACTTGGTAATATCATTTATGAATTCAGATATATGCACTCACGGTGATGGTCAGAATTCAGATATATGCACTCACTCTGCTACAGGAGAATGCATTGCATACCTAGTTATCTATATATTCAAAGCTTCCCCTATCACTTGGGGCCAACAAAATTACTGAGATATTGAGGCGTGTAGTAAGTACCTACGCCGATGCCTAAGCCTACGGGAATAGAAGTTTATATGTTAATTATTTATTTATTTTATTCAGTAAACAAACAAAGTGTGGGTAGGCATAACAAAAGGACTTTAAAATCTTAGCTCCTAGTAATTAAGTAATTAAAATTATAAAATCTTAGTTATTCATTGATATTTATGCAGTTATCTGTAGCCTGACTCACCTGCCCACTGCACAAGTAAAATCTATCCAACAATATCTCATACACATAAGCCTACACCGCTGTTTGCCCGTGGTCCACCTACATAGTTCACGTTTCAGACCCACGGTACCCCTAGCCATACCCCTGGTGGTACCGTAGGTCTTTTAAAGTTAAACGGTACCACCAAGTAAGTGACCCTAGTGATGTGTTGACCTACCTGTGACTAGGAGAATAGGAGGTTCTGGTTTTGGAAAAAATGTATTGTTTGATAACTGGTTATGAAACAATGAAAAAAAAATCCATATTCATAACCAGAACCTCCTATTCTGTTATGATCGCCTGGTACTTTTTCGGAATGAGTTCAAACATTCAATCGGTTTTCACTAAATTTAAAAGAATTTAAAATCTTGAAGACTCTTTTGTTGTTATGTATTCCTGGTACATTTGAGGTTTGTGTCTTTTATAATGGACAATCATTTTCATCTGTACCAGGGGAACCGTGGGTCTGAAGTGCATCTGTTGACACATTTAAATAAACTAAACGGATCGAGATTCAAATGAGATTTCGAGAGTGCTTATGTAGTTCTGTAGTCCTAGTATTTTATTCAAGGTGCGTGTCATTTATAATAAAATATGGCCTCACCATCAATGTGTCTAACGAAATATGGGTACAATAAACAGCTCTGTCTACCTCATCAAAGCATAAAACAGAAGAATCTATATGACATTTTTCAGCACGATCAAAGGTGAACGGTTTCTGAACAAAACTTCTTCGAACACATTTTGAACAAAACAAAACTTCTTCAAACTGAGCGAGATAAGAGTTGGCGAGTGCTCTTTTGTAGTTCTGTACTCCTACTACTTTTGTTGTTTGTGTATCTATGGAACTACTGGGTATATTATTATATTTCCGCTACAAGTAGCTATTTCATGTCCGTTTAGATTGAGGAGCCACATTTCGTATCTTAATGAAATTTATATAGGTATTTAGTAGTAAGTTTAAAAATTTTGTAGCCTCAATCCTCGATTTTGTAGTATAATACTTCAAAAGTTATAAGAACATAAAGGTGGCTCCTCAATCTAAATGTTTAGACTGAGGAGCCTCGTCATAACTAGGAAAATCATGGATGAATATTTACCAAAATTAGGTATGATTTAGTAGTATTCGAGAGTAGTAAGTAGACAAAATCTGAGTTTTGTAGTATTAAAATTAAAAAAGTTATCATACATTATATGTGGCTCCTCAGACCATTACTTACGAGTGGTCATTTTTCATAGAAGGAGTCGTACAATTAATGCGCAATTTCTTGGTCATTTAGTAGTAAGTAAATTAGTTTTGTAGGATAAGATTCAGTAATTAATTATGAGTGGATTAGGAGATATGGCACATTTTAACTGGCTCCTCAATTGAGACGCTTAAAAAAAAATATTTGCCTCTAATCTACTTATACTTGTAACGAAATTTGTAACAAACACATCAATATTTAGTATAAATTTATACTAAATGCCCGTTATAATTCTGTCATACAAAAGTACATATTTACGAACTTATTAGCTATTCTATAATTTCCCTACAAATTATTTCGTAGGGTGTCCATGAAAATATTAGTCCAGAAATATTATTAATATTTATATATAAAAATAAGGCCAAGTGTGAGTCTATTAAAATTTAAACTTTCTAACTATCACGGTTCATGAGATACAGCCCAAGACAGTCGCACGGACAGTGAAGTCTCAGTAATAGGGCTAATTATTATATTTCTGTATTTGCAAGCAATAAGTTCTTCTACTACTGTTAAGTATTTAGGCAAGTATACTTAAATCACAAAAACTTAAATGTCATCGCCAGGACTCGAACACGTGGCTTAACAAGGGGAATGGTCTGACCACTTAGCTAAAATGAGCAATACCAACTTCATCAAATCTTTAGATTTCTAGATCGAGCTATTTATTACCAGTACAACAATTTTGACATTAAAAAAGGGTTCCGTAATATTATTCAAAGTAACTCCGATACTGGGTTCAAAGCGACCATAAAATCACCGTGTATAAGTAATGTATTGCGACGATTTCAGTTCCTGTGATTAGATTCGATGGGCTTAGATGATATTTTATGATCATCCATACATAAATACAAATTTAAAACTGACAGACTACTACGGTGGTGTGGTCGGTAGTGCATCCGCTCTCGACGCCGGAGTCTCGGGTTCGATTCCCGGTCGGGACAAACTTTGTATGATGACACGTTTGTACCGAAGTCTGGGTGTTTCCTATGTATAATAATCGCTTATTTACCACCGTTCACCTCCTATTTCTAGTACTCATATCACAAGCTCTGCTTAGTGGGGTGCTTCGGTCAGTTCCTCCACGTGGTGCACCCCGGGCAAAGGCAGTGGCTGCAACTCTGCGGCAACATACCGCAGAGTAGTAGCTACTACGGCTAATTCTGACCAAAGTGGGGGTCTTGCCGCCTCGCATGAGGAACGCAGACCCACCACGACGGGGGCCTTGCGAGGCCCAGGTCTCTCCGCCGACACTCTGCAGAGCAGAGTGCTGCTGTGCGGAGAAACCATCGGGGCGACGGGTCCGACATCACTGAGCTCATCAGCGGTGTCGGACACGGTCTCGTAGAGACCACCGTTCGGCCGAACCCGGTTCTTCGGAACCGCGAGGAAGAAAACCTCGTTAAAAAATCACCAATGGGGCGGGCGGAATGGTCTTGTAAAGACCCCCGCCCGGCCCAGCCGTAATCCTGAACTGACAGGACCGGTGGCCCCTCGAGGGCCGCGAGGATGAACACCTCTATAAAAAATTAACCCAATCCCAAGCTCTGACACCCGGTGAGGGGATGAATCGTGCAGGGGAGCTGTCACGCCTAGGGTGTCACCCGTCGACGGACGTTAAACAAACAAAAATGGCTTTGCAAAATACGCAGAATAATATTACCCAACGGGGAACTGGAGAGGATAACTCCCTCCACGAACACCCGGCTGTGACTGATGCGGGGCTCAGGCCCGGCACCAGTCACAGCGACCCCCATAAGGTATTTGGGAGGGGTCAACAAAGCCCGACAGGCCAGGGGGTGTGCCTCAAAACCACCCCCCAAACCGACGTGGAGGTCGCGTCGACCGCAGCTGGGAATGAGTCCGTTCCCAGCCGCAAGGAGACTCAGGGTTCCTCCTTTTGGAAAACTCCAGGCAAGAGGACCCTAGAGAAGAGGATGCCGAAGGCGAAAATCTGACGAAAATAGAAAATCTGTATCATAAATCAATTTTTTAGTTTTTTATATTACTGTCTCATAACCATAGGCTTTATATCATCAAATTTTGAAATCATAATTCGTACTTTTCGACCTCAGATTAGATAAAATAAATTTCTAAAATCATTCATCCTGTTTTCATTCATATAACATGGTCACCCTTAATAGCAAATTCTTAAGGAATATCGAAAAGTAATTTGGCTTTTAAATACCAAGTGATACAATGTTGTTGTGTACATGTGTATTTAGTAGAAATTTATACTAAATGTTAGTGTATCTAGTTTTTGATTCTGTTGTGATCTCAGGTAGCTACAGTCAATTATTCATTATGTAGAACGTCTGGATTGAGGAGCCAGTTAAAATGTGCCATATCTCCTAATCCACTCATAATTAATTACTGAATCTTATCCTACAAAACTAATTTACTTACTACTAAATGACCAAGAAATTGCGCATTAATTGTACGACTCCTTCTATGAAAAATGACCACTCGTAAGTAATGGTCTGAGGAGCCACATATAATGTATGATAACTTTTTTAATTTTAATACTACAAAACTCAGATTTTGTCTACTTACTACTCTCGAATACTACTAAATCATACCTAATTTAGGTAAATATTCATCCATGCTTTTTCCTAGTTATGACGAGGCTCCTCAGTCTAAACATTTAGATTGAGGAGCCACCTTTATGTTCTTATAACTTTTGAAGTATTATACTACAAAATCGAGGACTGAGGCTACAAAATTTTTAAACTTACTACTAAATACCTATATAAATTTCATTAAGATACGAAATGTGGCTCCTCAATCTAAACGGACATGCTATTTCCACTTGTTCCATGTATGGAACTATTGGGACGTTTACAGTAACACAGTATGTGGATGAATGAATATTTATTGTTGACATGCATTCGCTTTTATAATAATGTATGCAAGTATATATAGTGCTAGAATATTCCCGATGATACAAAACTGGTTTAGGTAGGTGTTGCTTAGACAATAGGAACAAGTTTAAAAACCTATACTTATGTTGTACCTACGAGTTGTTTACTTGTTGAAGTGCGTGTGCGCATCTAGCTATTGGTGGAATATTATGGTAGGTACTCGAAAGTTCTGGGCGCGCCTTCTTGTAGTATCTAGACGTATGACGTCAGAGATAAGGTATTCGCCACATATGCATGAATATCTATCTATATTTGCATTGGCCTGGGTGTTCCTATGTATAATATGTATGCATTTACAAAAAAAAAGGTTCTAAGTAGGTTTATCCGCATTCTAGACTAGTTAAGCTTACATTGGGTCTAGATAGAAAAAAACCTAACTAACGCAATTTCTCTAGTCCGTAGCCTAAAGATATTTCTTTATTTACAATTTGGAGCTGTACGCTCAAAATGTAGTCATCGTTGATGATTTGATCTTTGCGTCTTTTTTTTGGCACCATCTCCAAAGTGTGAACTTGCTCCAGTATTTGAAGCAATCGCATCAACGTGACCGTGTTTTTATTAATCATTTTGTTTATTTTTGAGTGGAAGGCTTCTAATATGTTTGTGGTTCGGTGGCGTTCCCCAAACACAATAATTATTTTTGGGGAATGAATCTTGAACCAAAACGATTCAAGGTATTTTATAAATGCTTCTGGTATGTTATCGGCTTCAGCTTTTATGTAGTCCATACCCTGTTGAATGTCATCATCGGGAAGAAGTGGCAAGGCACTTGCCAGTGCAACAATTCTTCGCCCATGTTTATTTTTTGTGCATCCAGTCGACTTCCCCTTTTTCCAGATGTTGCGAGTCCAATGATAATAGCACCCTCGCAATGTAATATCTGGGCATACTTTTAAAATTGCATTCATCGCACCTTTTTCGTAGTCAGTGTGAACTTTACGTGGATTCCATAGTGGAAGTTGCGATTTTATCATATTGAATAAAATGATGTAACTTTTTTCAGTTCTATCCGACATAAGTGCGAAGATCAAGGGTCTTACTTTTACTGTTTCCACACCACTCCCTATTTCACCGTGAATGTTATATAATTGTGCAAAGGGTTTTGGACAAGAGTAAAAAGTACCATCAAAAAAGTATTCTTTTATATTTGGAATTAGTAATCGGGATTCTTTTGTGCAAAAAATCATGATCCGGGTTTGTTTGCCGCCATCCTCACAGTAATAATCAGCTAATATAAAATTATGATACTGAATGGGCACCTCGATTACTTTCAAATCCCGAAATATAGTTTTGGAAACTTGTGCCGACTTGTTTCGAGCATCTTGAAGAAAGTGCTTTACGCTTTCATAGCGAGGATATTCCCCATTCACAAAATTAAATCCAGAATTTGTAAAATCCTTCTTTTTATTGTCGTATAGTTGTTCGATGGGTTTATCCGATGTAACAACTGCTTCTCGCAGCTTTATCTTTTCTTTTAATATTTCATTACTCGATGCTTTTAATTGACAACTATGATCTTTGCTTTTGATAAACAAAGAATCCTAAAATATTAAATAAAATATTAGGTTAAGGTATTAATAATATGAGGACATATAGAAAATCAGTCATTTTGGGAAAAGTTCTTTTTGATTATGCAGATCAGTACATTTTGACATTCAGACCTAACCACCCGGACACATATTTTTCTGCAAGTAGGGTAACAATTTTAGAAGTTCATAGGTAGGTACGAGAACCTATTTGATCTTGCGATGAAATAGCAGATTGTCAGCTGTGTATTTTATGTAAGTAAACAGAAACCAGAATGATAAAAAAATATACATTACAAATTACAACATTACTTACCTTTGAAATTGTGACAGTACCACAACATTTACTTTTGTTGTACGTTGAACATCTCCATAATGTGAAGCCATCTGTGTACGTCTTATGCTTGTGATAGCGGTAGTCACCACGGAGAAGGGCGGTTCCACCATTTATTTAACAAGGTACTTGCAAAATAGATGACGTTTGAAAGAAAAAATGATGTGTTATTATTTTTCCTTCTTTGAAAAAGCAAGAGGTTATAAACAACAAAGGTTTCACTATTTAATCGCAAAGATGCATTGATATTACTGGATATGACTATTACTTACCTAATTACCTATTTATCATTCGAGAGATAGGTAATCAAGGAAAGGAACACATCACTATGGTCACTTACTCGGTGGTACCGTTTAACTTTAAAAGACCTACGGTACCACCAGGAGTATGGCCAGGGCATGATGGTGAGGTCATCTTTTATTATAAATGACACGCACCTTGAATAAAATAATAGGGCTACAGAACTACACAAGCACTCTCGAAACATCAGGAGGCAGCACTCAAGGTCACGACTGGTGTTGCTCAAGTCGTGGGACGGATACGGCGGCTGGGACTGCAGGTGGCCCTGCACAAGTCCGCGGTACTCTGTTTTCACGGACCTCGGAACGGTCCACCATAAGGTTATGCTAACTAAGTTATGCTAACTGTTGTGACGTCGGCGCGTGACGTCACGCGATCGTGCGACCGGGACGGGCGATGAAGCTACTCAACTATTCTATATAAGCGGGCAACGCGGTGGATCGCCCTCTTGTGCGATCGACGACATATCAGGTGACGTGCTGTTTCCTTTACTCAGCACACGTCCCGTGACTCTGAAACCTATAGCCTATATTCTAAACTAAGTACCTAGTATTATCTAAAATCATCGATCATCCACGACCTCTAAAGCCGTGGCAGTAAATATTGTAACGAGTAATCTCAAACATTATATGTATAGAACTGTTCTAAGTGTTTTTATTCAAACTCAGTCAGTGAAACCCTCCAGGTATATAAGCCTATCTCCATTACACTGTAGGAGGCGTTAGCATCGGCATCAAGCCCTCGATGAAGTACCTAGGGATCGTACTTGATAGCCGATGGAACTTCGGACCACATTTCCGAAGTTTAGTCCCTAAAGTGACGGGGGCATCGGTCGCGCTTTCGCGACTCATGCCCAACCTAAAAGGACCCAACGCTTCCTGCAGGAGACTGTACCTGGGGATCGTGCGGAGTATGGCCTTATACGGGGCTCCCGTATGGGCGGATAGATTGGCAGTCAGGGTGAACGCGACTCTGTTTAACAGACCACTACACACAACAGAGCACGATCTCCGGAGAAGCTGCATGTCTCTTAGCCGGGACCCCTCCATGGGACCTGGAAGCGAGAGCCCTTGCGTCATGGTTTCAATTGCACAAGGAGGCGCTGGAGAGGGATCACAGCGGTTCCAACTCCGCCAGGATCTCATGGAGACTTGGAGGGTGCGACTTGAGCAACCAAAGTGGGGAACTACCGTCATGGCGGCGGTGAGACCGATCATGGACGAGTGGCTGCAGAGGCGGCATGGTGACCTCACGTATCGTGCGACGCAGATCGTTACCAGTCATGGATGTTTCGGTAGCTATCTGTTTCGCGTCCATCGTGAGGTCAAACCCCGGTGTCAACACTGCGAGGTTTCGACGACGATACCGCACTCCACACGTTGGTGGAGTGCTCAGCGTGGGCGAGTCAGCGCCGGGACCTTGTAGTGGGTCTGGGCGTGGATATCCTCTCGCTGGAAATCATGCTCCAAGCCATGGTCTCCAGTGCGAGTAGGCGGAACGCAGCCGTGTCCTTCTGCGAGCAACATGCTCGCGAAGGAGGCGGCCGAGAGGGAGAGGAAGCGTACCCTCCCCGCTGAGTTTCGCAGTCAGCGGCCAGGGCGCCGCAGACTCATATACGCCCAGGACCATCGACCTCCATGATCGGGGCCTGAGGACGGCGGGATAGCCACCCGCCGTCCTTACAGAAGCACGCTAGAAGGGTTGCGTGCTGCGGGGCCTTTACCTCACAGCACGCAACCAGATTCACTCACCGACGCGGGATAAAACCCAACCCAACGACGCGGGATTTTCTTTCCGACCAAACCACCGAATAGGCCACACCGGTGGCCAAAGTCTGCCGGGTGCCACTAGAAATGCCTTCAGTGTCACCAGAGACACCCGCAGCAATGGACATCGGAGCGGCCGCCGTCTCGCGGAATTAAAAAAAAAAAAAAGAAGCACTTGAAATCTCATTCGAATCTCGATCCGTTTATGTCCGTTTAGATTGAGGAGCCACATTTCGTATCTTAATGAAATTTATATAGGTATTTAGTAGTAAGTTTAAAAATTTTGTAGCCTCAATCCTCGATTTTGTAGTATAATACTTCAAAAGTTATAAGAACATAAAGGTGGCTCCTCAATCTAAATGTTTAGACTGAGGAGCCTCGTCATAACTAGGAAAATCATGGATGAATATTTACCAAAATTAGGTATGATTTAGTAGTATTCGAGAGTAGTAAGTAGACAAAATCTGAGTTTTGTAGTATTAAAATTAAAAAAGTTATCATACATTATATGTGGCTCCTCAGACCATTACTTACGAGTGGTCATTTTTCATAGAAGGAGTCGTACAATTAATGCGCAATTTCTTGGTCATTTAGTAGTAAGTAAATTAGTTTTGTAGGATAAGATTCAGTAATTAATTATGAGTGGATTAGGAGATATGGCACATTTTAACTGGCTCCTCAATTGAGATGCTTAAAAAAAAATATTTGCCTCTAATCTACTTATACTTGTAACGAAATTTGTAACAAACACATCAATATTTAGTATAAATTTATACTAAATGCCCGTTATAATTCTGTCATAAAAAAGTACATATTTACGAACTTATTAGCTATTCTATAATTTCCCTACAAATTATTTCGTAGGGTGTCCATGAAAATATTAGTCCAGAAATATTATTAATATTTATATATAAAAATAAGGCCAAGTGTGAGTCTATTAAAATTTAAACTTTCTAACTATCACGGTTCATGAGATACAGCCCAAGACAGTCGCACGGACAGTGAAGTCTCAGTAATAGGGCTAATTATTATATTTCTGTATTTGCAAGCAATAAGTTCTTCTACTACTGTTAAGTATTTAGGCAAGTATACTTAAATCACAAAAACTTAAATGTCATCGCCAGGACTCGAACACGTGGCTTAACAAGGGGAATGGTCTGACCACTTAGCTAAAATGAGCAATACCAACTGCATCAAATCTTTAGATTTCTAGATCGAGCTATTTATTACCAGTACAACAATTTTGACATTAAAAAAGGGTTCCGTAATATTATTCAAAGTAACTCCGATACTGGGTTCAAAGCGACCATAAAATCACCGTGTATAAGTAATGTATTGCGACGATTTCAGTTCCTGTGATTAGATTCGATGGGCTTAGATGATATTTTATGATCATCCATACATAAATACAAATTTAAAACTGACAGACTACTACGGTGGTGTGGTCGGTAGTGCATCCGCTCTCGGCGCCGGAGTCTCGGGTTCGATTCCCGGTCGGGACAAACTTTGTATGATGACACGTTTGTACCGAAGTCTGGGTGTTTCCTATGTATAATAATCGCTTATTTACCACCGTTCACCTCCTATTTCTAGTACTCATATCACAAGCTCTGCTTAGTGGGGTGCTTCGGTCAGTTCCTCCACGTGGTGCACCCCGGGCAAAGGCAGTGGCTGCAACTCTGCGGCAACATACCGCAGAGTAGTAGCTACTACGGCTAATTCTGACCAAAGTGGGGGTCTTGCCGCCTCGCATGAGGAACGCAGACCCACCACGACGGGGGCCTTGCGAGGCCCAGGTCTCTCCGCCGACACTCTGCAGAGCAGAGTGCTGCTGTGCGGAGAAACCATCGGGGCGACGGGTCCGACATCACTGAGCTCATCAGCGGTGTCGGACACGGTCTCGTAGAGACCACCGTTCGGCCGAACCCGGTTCTTCGGAACCGCGAGGAAGAAAACCTCGTTAAAAAATCACCAATGGGGCGGGCGGAATGGTCTTGTAAAGACCCCCGCCCGGCCCAGCCGTAATCCTGAACTGACAGGACCGGTGGCCCCTCGAGGGCCGCGAGGATGAACACCTCTATAAAAAATTAACCCAATCCCAAGCTCTGACACCCGGTGAGGGGATGAATCGTGCAGGGGAGCTGTCACGCCTAGGGTGTCACCCGTCGACGGACGTTAAACAAACAAAAATGGCTTTGCAAAATACGCAGAATAATATTACCCAACGGGGAACTGGAGAGGATAACTCCCTCCACGAACACCCGGCTGTGACTGATGCGGGGCTCAGGCCCGGCACCAGTCACAGCGACCCCCATAAGGTATTTGGGAGGGGTCAACAAAGCCCGACAGGCCAGGGGGTGTGCCTCAAAACCACCCCCCAAACCGACGTGGAGGTCGCGTCGACCGCAGCTGGGAATGAGTCCGTTCCCAGCCGCAAGGAGACTCAGGGTTCCTCCTTTTGGAAAACTCCAGGCAAGAGGACCCTAGAGAAGAGGACGCCGAAGGCGAAAATCTGACGAAAATAGAAAATCTGTATCATAAATCAATTTTTTAGTTTTTTATATTACTGTCTCATAACCATAGGTATCATATGTATACTGTATCATCAAATTTTGAAATCATAATTCGTACTTTTCGACCTCAGATTAGATAAAATAAATTTCTAAAATCATTCATCCTGTTTTCATTCATATAACATGGTCACCCTTAATAGCAAATTCTTAAGGAATATCGAAAAGTAATTTGGCTTTTAAATACCAAGTGATACAATGTTGTTGTGTACATGTGTATTTAGTAGAAATTTATACTAAATGTTAGTGTATCTAGTTTTTGATTCTGTTGTGATCTCAGGTAGCTACAGTCAATTATTCATTATGTAGAACGTCTGGATTGAGGAGCCAGTTAAAATGTGCCATATCTCCTAATCCACTCATAATTAATTACTGAATCTTATCCTACAAAACTAATTTACTTACTACTAAATGACCAAGAAATTGCGCATTAATTGTACGACTCCTTCTATGAAAAATGACCACTCGTAAGTAATGGTCTGAGGAGCCACATATAATGTATGATAACTTTTTTAATTTTAATACTACAAAACTCAGATTTTGTCTACTTACTACTCTCGAATACTACTAAATCATACCTAATTTTGGTAAATATTCATCCATGATTTTCCTAGTTATGACGAGGCTCCTCAGTCTAAACATTTAGATTGAGGAGCCACCTTTATGTTCTTATAACTTTTGAAGTATTATACTACAAAATCGAGGAGAGGCTACAAAATTTTTAAACTTACTACTAAATACCTATATAAATTTCATTAAGATACGAAATGTGGCTCCTCAATCTAAACGGACATGATCCGTTTAGTTTGTGTCAACAGGTGCACCGAGTACAGATGAAAATGATTGTCCATTATAAAAGACACAAACCTCAAATGTACCAGGAATACATAACAACATTAGAGCCTTCAAGATTTTAAATTCAGTGAAAATCGATTGAATGTTTGAACTCATTATTCTGAAAAAGTACCAGGCGATCATAAAAATAAAACAATTTAAAATTAAAATAATTTTTATTTAAATAATGTCAGCGGTAAAAGTATGTAGTATAAAATTACATGGAACAAATGGGACAAAAATCGTATATTGTAAGGTTGCAAAAGTTCCAAGTAGAACTGGCTTCATGAGTTCCATGAAGCTGAACGAATTGGGAATAATCCGTATTTTTTCAGTCGTCGATGTTAACATCACATCACTATTAGTCGGTGGTACCGTTTAACTTTAAAAGACCCACGGTCACGGGTAAATTTTTTTCCCCGTGGTCCACCTCAGTTTCACTGGGTGTACCATGGGTATTAATGTTTTCCCATAGTCCACCTAAGCTGTTATGAAGTATATTTTTACAATTTATATTGCCCGTGGTCTACCTATATCGGAAAAACAAAAGACAGTCGTAAAATATTTATTTTTAGGATTTTTTTAAGGTTGAATACCGCGGGCATTTCCAAAGTGAAATAAATTGTCATAAATATGTAGTGGTAGTTGGGAGGTACGAGTATATTGAAACGCTTAAAGTAACAGTATGTGAATTAATGAATATTTATTATTGAAATGCATTCGCTTTTTTTTTCCCACTAGTTCTACTATGTTTGATGGAACAAAAAAGTGGAACATAATATACAACTTACCCGATTGAATGTTTGAACTCATTATTCTGAAAAAGTACCAGGCGATCATAACAGAATAGGAGGTTGAGCATTTTTATGTACAAATTTGGGCACATTTTTTGGGGGTTGAACGACATTGGTCAAATCTGATATTCGTCAAATCGGCATTTCGTCCAATGTGACAATGGTCAAAGCTGTAGTTCGTCAAATCGTCTGTTTGTCCAATTATGAAATTTGCCAAATACGCTATTGGTCAAGTCTATGTACTGTCGATGAAAACATGCATTTTGAATTACATAATTTGTAAGAACTTACAAAAGGAGAAGGCGCCCGTTATAGGTACCCAAATTGTGACCATTTTTAAATATTTTTGGGAAAAATTTAACATGGTGTGTAAACAAATTATTCTGAACAAACTGTTTTATTTACGAATATTATATTAAAAATAATATTGTTTAATTAAAATGTAGTAAAATAGAATTGAAGTTTTCTGAGGTTTAATTTGGATTTGATTTTTGTAGATGGCACTTTTAGAACCGTACCACGGCCTATTTTTTAACTTTTATCAGTACAAGTAGACGTGGGCAGTACATTCTCAGTTTTGCGTTTCCAATTCAAGCTTGATGTGCAGTTTCTAAAATGTGATTACGAAATGGCAATAATTAACGCAGCAAAAAGCATTTTCCCTGATGTGCTTGCCAAAGGCTGCTTTTTCCATTTTAACTAAACAATTTATAAAAAAGCAAAAGCACTTGGGATGATGGCTGACGACAATCTGAAAAAAATTGTTAGACTAACTACGAATCTAGCGTTACTGCCCTATCAGCATATTCCTGAAGGATGGTTAGCTATACTTGAGATGATGCCAGAAAATGATAGCAGGGCGGAAAATTTTCAAAAATATTTTACTGAGCAATGGCAAAAAAGGATTTCTCAGGACATGTGTTGTTGTGCAAATGAACACCATCGTACTACTAATGCGGTCGAGGCTTGGCATAGATTAGGGATTAAAGTTCAAGAAAAACATAATATTTACATGTATCTAAGTATTTTAAAAAAGGAAGTGAAATATTATTTAAATAAAGTCAAAAGAGAAGATGAGAAGCAGAGGAAAACATCTAACATCATAAAATATACAAAAATAGAAAAAATAATAGAAAAGTTATTGCGTGGAAAATCAGACGCGTTACAGTGTTTAAAACCGTTGTGTTGGGTATGAATTCTGTAAATAAATATGAATTGAATAAATAATTAAAACTACTACGGTACTTTCATTTTTGTGGTTGGTTGTACTAAAATAACTTGACCAATAGCGTATTTGGAAAATTTCATAATTTAACAAACAGACGATTCGACGAACTACAGCTTTGACCATTGTCATATTAAACGAAATACCGATTTGACGAATATCAGATTTGACCAATGTCGTTCCCCTTCTGACTCATGGTTACACTGATTGGTTACACTGATGTGACTACTGAGCACACTTATGATCAATAGTTACACTGATTTAACAACGGAGCATACCTATGATCGATAGTAACACTGATGTAACAACGGAACCTTTGTTGCCCGTGGTACTACTGGTAGTACCACTGGTAGTACCACGGGAATTTTTTTCTTCCCGTACTACCAAGCAGTCAAGTAGTACTATGGGAAGAAAAAAAATCCCGTGGTACTACTTCAATGTTTAGGTTTTATTACCCTTTAAAATATTATTATTTTATGACTTTATATTTTTACAAATTTATATATTTATAACTTTATATTAGCTTTAGATTTAAAAAAAAACAGTGCACGTGGGACATTGTCAAAATGAGTTGTATGGGGACAGGGAAGTTGTTAAGCATATTTTACATGAGGTCTTAGCCTATTAATTATAATTACTGAGCTGTTATTAATTTAATACTATGATACATTAAATTATTACCAGGGATCTACTTATAGTGCTAAGCTTTAGTTACATAGGTATTAAATGTTCGCGCCTGAACTAGGTAGTCCCAGAGCTATGTATTTTACAATTAGGTAATGTTTTTATCTGTACAGAATCCAACGAAATGAAAATCCGACCATTTGCGAATCCGACCAAATGCGAATAAATAGAACTGGTTACATGGAACTACTGGGAATAATCTTTGTCATAACGCCCGAAAGGCTCTAACGAACGTTCGATGGAGATGTGACGTAGTGCCATAAAAATCAAACGACCCAGTACAAAATAACTCTTTTATTATCATAGGAGTTCTTTGCCATAATTTTAGATAAATAAGATAAATAATAAAATCGCAACTTAATGAATACTTAAAATTAACTCTAACGTCGTCAGTTTGAAATTTTGAATTTAGTTTAATCAACCATCGGGTGCACAGTCGAAACCAAATCGAACTTTGGTTGAACGCGCTATCTCAGGAAGTACTTACTGGTTCGAATGCAAAAAGAGTCAATATTTCTCAGGGAAAGCAGACTATATCATATCACGCTACAGCCAATAAGAGCAGAGCAGTAATGGAAAATGTTGGAAATATGTGGAAAATTTGAGAGCGATCGACATCGCGGCCGCTAGTAAAATATATAGAGTGTGTTTGGTTAGTTTCGTGTCTGTATCATAAGAAATACATTCCCAAGTTGTGTCAGTCATATTTATATAGCAGTTCTGATATATATTTCTTACAGTACAGCTACGTTATTGTTGAAAGGAATTTATAATAAGGCAAATGTACATAGCATTAAGGAATAACATGGATACAATATTATCATTGAACTGGTTTAAAAGGGAACTTAAAACATTTTAGTTCAATTTTTACACATGTTTATATTTACACAACGTGTTTGAAGAGAATCATAGTACAACTAAAAATTAAGCATTAAAAACGATTCTTCGAAATTATCATATTTTACCTAAACATACATCACAGATAGAGAATATAAAAAAGAAAATAAATAAATACTGAGCAATGGAACTAAGGCGAACGAAGCTACAAGACAAAATTACAAATTAATCGCTCAAGGAAAAATGAGATAAAGAAATAGAGAAAGAAAAGTATCGCTCCATTGCTCGGAAGCTTAATAAAGTCCATTCGAAAATATGGCAAGCACTTACACATTAAAGTGATAATCTTATTTATAAGTTCTGGTAACGTCACGGACATTTGTTTAAAATTTTTTTTTCTGTTTGATAAGACGTTGCTTATTTTAAACCTATTTATAGAATCTACCAGTTCCAGCATCGCTCTAGATTGCTCGCAGCTCTGCGCGAGTACACTACCATTGGACAACTATATTGAAATAAATAAACATTATAAATAAAAAGTTTAAACAAAAAATAGTACTCGAAAAATTTTAACGGCGAAATGACATCTCTACAGGAAGATTTCATTCGAGCCTCACCAAAATGTATATCATATATTATCCACCGCGGTTCGTTTCACTTTCTATCATCTCTGCTAGGTTTTGTGTCGTTATTCTTACTATCATCGCTTTTGATTTCAGATTTATTTACTTCAACATCCTTTTCGTCTTTCTTATTTTTATCTTGACAATTGGCAACATCCTGAGACTGTTTTATTCTCCCATTTAGTTTAAAACTCTTCGCTCAACATCTTTTCGAAGTCGTTTGATATTTTATTCACATTCTTTTTCATTGAAGAATCTGGATAGCTCTGTATTTTTACACATGTTTATATTTACACAACGTGTTTGAAGTGAATCGTACAACTAAAAATTAAGCATTAAAAACGATTCTTCGAAATTATCATCTTTTACCTAAACATACATCACAGATAGAGAATATAAAAAAGAAGTAATTCTATTTCAAAAGTCGGCTGACCAATGCTTTTTGTCTGTTGCGGGAAAGAAACAAAATTACACCTGACGGTTGCATCAAAACATAAATTTGTTTTATTGCACATAAAATCAATTCGGATTATTACTAAATAATGAACAATTGCAAGAATAAAATTCAAGTATACAAGACAAAATTACAAACTAATCGCGCAAGGAAAATGAGACAAAGAAATAGAGAAAGAAAAGTATCGATCCGTCGCGCGCTCGGAAGCTTAATAAAGTCCATTCGAAAAACTGGCAAGCACTTAAACATTAAAGTGATAATCTTATTTATAAGTTCTGGTAACGTCACTGACATTTGTTTAAAAATAATTTTTCTATTTGACTAGACGTTGCTTATTTTAAACCTATTTATAGAATCTACCAGTTCCAACATCGCTCTAGAATGCTCGCAGATTCTGCGCGAGTACCATTGGACGACTATATTGAAATAAATAAACATTATAAATAAAAACGTTTAAACAAAAAATAGTACTCGAATAATTTTAACGGCGAAATGACATCTCTACTGGAAGATTTCATTCGAGCCACATCAAAATGTATATCATATATTATCCACCGCGGTTCGCTTTCTATTATCTCCGCTAGGTTTTGTGTCGTTATTCTTACTATCATCGCTTTTGATTTCAGATTTATTTACTTCAACATCCTTTTCGTCTTTCTTATTTTTATCTTGACAATCGGCAACATCCTGAGATTTTTTTTTATTCTCCCATTTAGTTTAAAACTATTCGCTCAACATCTTTTCGAGTCGTTTGATATTTTATTCACATTCTTTTTCATTGAAGAATCTGGATAGCTCTGTAATTCAAATTTATTTTCAATTAGAAACATAAAGCATGGTTTTAAAAATAATCACGCCTATGTCCTCGTGGTTCATTACATACACACATTTTGTCGATAGGTTTAGTTTTGTTATCCTACATAATACGAGGTAATCCTATGTTTTTTTATTATGTTTGTCACCTCATATCTTTAGACTGGGTGAACCGATTTTGATTTTTTTTTAAATTGAAAGCTACTACTTCCGAAGTGGTCCTATTTCAATTTGGTCCCATTCTGTCAATTGTTTGGTCCCATTTCGGTAATTTGAAGTCTGTTGCTGTGTCAGTTTTCGACGTGGATTTTTTTATAGTCTATATGTCGTAGGGAAACTTTCCTTTTTTTGGAAGTCGGTTGAAAAGCATTCAGTATGTACCTTAAGAGAAAGTCGGACATTGTTGAAAATACGTCTAAAATCTTGTACCACTTGATCATATCAGTATACGAAGAATTCTTCAGCTTTTTTGATATATCATGAAGACACACTGGATACTTACCACCTCATAAAATCTTGGGGCCTGAAAGGAAAAATTTAGTACACATTTTGACTATGTAGTACTGTTTTATTTGATGACAAATTAAAAATAACACTTGCCACTTTAATGTCCATGTCGTGTTGAATAAAAGAGGCCTCAGATATTTGAGAGAGATTGGTAATTATCATTTCAAAATTCTTAACAGTATTAGCGGGCAAAGGCTTTTTCTTTTTAGGGTGATACCACATTCCCGATACAGCTACTTTGGCCTTCCCACTTGACCTTTTCTGGTTATCATCACGCACATAATTGCCCGATTGATCGAAATTGGGACAGCGTGTACTCTCTCTTTTTTATCCTCATTAGTTTTACTTTCGACCACTTCTAAAGGTTCATCTTGTTCAAGTGATTTTATTTCAGAATCAATCAATATAACGCGTCCGTTTGCCATTTTTCGAAAGAAAATGCTTGATGTGGCATTTTTCATTTAATAAAATTTATATAAATAATAATTTTATTGAAAGGAAATGAATTGTCCTTTGACAAAATAATGCGTAGTAGTTATAACTACTTATACTTTTTTTATAAATAAGGAAAACATAAGTGTCCGGCGTATAATACTGATTGATATGGTGGAAGCTGCGCTTGACCATAGTTGACCGGGATACTGCTAGGAGACTGATTTTGCGCGCGGGGGGAATCAGTCGTGCAACGAACAAGCTAGGAGGTGGACGTGCGGCTGGTCACCAAAGAACCCGGTGTTACGAAGGTAAATATATGAATCATCGGTTCTTGGTTCAGGTGGCATTCTGATGACAATGCCTACTTTATAAGATTTATTTTATTGTTTTAAAACCTCAATTTGCGTTTGCTGTGATGCTTTTAGGTAATATTTTAATGTGGAAAACTTTTAATACTGAAGCCTGTATGAATATGGAGTTATGCATAATTATAGGCAAAATCCTGATTCATCTGTGCCTGCTTCATATGGTCAAAACACCATATGGATTGGAAAGAGCGGTTTTATAGCATAAATTTGCTTTTATTTGTAACATACATACTAAGGTATAGCTGCTACAGGTAAAGCCGCTATACTTTCATATGTATTTAATTTAAATAATAATAATTCTCTTTAGAATTTTATCCAGATAATTATCCCAGAGTCTGGACCTTGTGCCCGGTAAATGGCAATAGGCTCGCCCCCTATTACATGGGACCTAACATAGCTGGCGAGATGTGGGGGTGTTTGCACACCTCTGCCTACCCCTTCGGGGAAAAAGGCGTGATGTTATGTTATGTTTATGTTATGTTAATTTAAATATTTTAATTAGCATTTTTGTTACATTGTACTATAACTTACACTATTACGCTATAGATAAAATGGCAATTTTAAGATTAATTTTCCCTAATGAAAAGTTATTCATCTTTAAATATCTCTAATTTATCTATCTATAATTTATTTCTTTTAATATTGTAGTTTACAACAATGCCACAACCTGAAGATAAAAAGAAGGAGAAAAAGAGACTGGCAGAGCGCATAAGGATGGAAAACATAAGAAAAGATTCATGTTATTATATATCTAATTAATAAATAAGATACATTACTAAGACTAATGTCAAGTGCCATTACTAGAATTAGCTTTTACTGCGATTTTTTAATTGTAAAAGGTTTATCTAATTGATTAAGTATTAAAGATTTTTAATTTAAATTTTTGTTTCTGATTTATCTGTCACCAATTCTGATTCATCTAGGCACAAAATATTTGGGCGTTTCCGGTTGCTCCTACTCGATGCTCCTACCGGTAGGAGCAGGAGGACCAATATGTCCTTATGCTCCTACCGGTAGGACCACAAGGATAAGCATATCCTCGTGCTCCTACTAACAAAGATTGTCCTATCAATGCCGATGTTCTTACCTAACTTAATTTTACGTACTAACTTAGCTCACGGCTATGGTGATGGTACCTAAGAGACCTAATAGTATGTCATTAGCACGTATAAAGATTTGTGCGTCGCAACATGTAAAGTAGAAAAATAAAAGTCGAATTATGTAGGTTTCAATTGAATTGTTTGCAACTCTTTGCGTCTATCATTGTCAATGATAAAATGTAATGCAGTTATAATAGGTATCTCTCGAAAGAGGCCGATATCAAAATGTATTACTCGTAGTACCTGTACCTATATACGATCACTACAATACCCATACTTATAATAATGGCCTATTCGCATTAGTCCGGTGGTTAGTCCGGTATACCGAACTACTGCTACTTTTTATTCGTAGTAGTCCGGTAAGCACAATGCACCGTACTATTGCTACATTTTTAGTAGCAATAGTTCGGTAAGTAACTAACATAAGCAAAGAAAATACAATAACAATATAAATATTTTAAAATGAAGAAGTAAAGAGAGCCATTTTATATAAAAATAGCTCCTTTGTTGCCCGTGGTACTTTATAATATTATGGTCAGTCTCTCTAATCTTGAAGGCTCTTATGTTGTTATGTATCCCTGGTACATTTGAGGTTTGTGTCTTTTATAATGGACAATCATTTTTATCTGTACTCGGTGCACCTGTTGACACATTTAAATAAACTAAATGGATCGAGATTCGAATGAGATTTCAAGAGTGCTTATGTACTTCTTTAAACTTTCGCGTTTTGTACACATTATAAACTTAAGACTAACGGGTCTTTTACGCGATTATTGAGATATATACATACCTCTTTATTACCCGACGTTTCGGCCCTGTTACAAGAGCCGTGGTCACGGGTGGACTGGCTTCAGCTCATCGTCGTCTTCGTGAAGTGCGGGTTTGTTCAACTACCCTCACTTCGTTGTCACTAACTATTGTGTTCGGAGAGCCACTACGGCATACCACACTGATAGTATCAGCACGCGGGCGTTCGGTGAGGCGGCGAGTACATTTGCTGATCACCGGATTCCACGACGTCGATAGTCGATATCCATCTTCCCGGTTAAAGTTGGGATACTTTTTTATTTCGACGGCTTCCCGCACTATCCTGGAGTAATAGTGTCCGTCAGTGGATAGGACTTGTGGCTTGTGGAGTTCAATCCAGTGGTTGGGACCCGATTCCAACAAATGCTCGGCAATCGCAGACTTGTTTATTTGGCGGTTTTTTACAGCTGCGATGTGTTCTTTGACCCTCTCAGCGATAGTACGTTTGGTCTGTCCGATGTATGAACTACCACAGCTGCAGGCTACCTTATAAACACCTGGTGTCTGTAGAGGAATGGTATCTTTAGGGGTTCGCAGGTGGTTTACGACTTTGGAGTGTGGCCTATATACAGTCTTAATGGAGTATCTTTGTAGTACTGTTCCAATTTTGTCCGTCACTCCTTTCACGTACGGCATAAATGCTGGTGCTCTGCTTACTCCCAAGGGTTGTACCTTGTTCCTTTCACGGTGTTGTGTATGTCCCTGATACCCGTTCTGCTTCAACACTTCCTGAACATGAGCGAGCTCTTTCTGTAAGTGTTCAGGGTCGCAAAGATCATAGGCTCGACTTACCAACGACACCGCAACGGATCTCAAGTGTCGCGGATGATGATGTGAACTTCAGGTACTTGTCCGTGTGTGTGGGTTTGCGGTACACAGTGTGTCCGAGAGAACCACTCTCTCTCACTGTTACTTTGACATCGAGAAAAGCCAATGATCTGTCCAACTCCATTTCACGAGTAAACCGGATGTTCCGGTGTATGGAGTTCAAGTGGCTTAAAAATTGTTCTACTTCTATTGGGCCCCCTCTCATAATACAGAAGACATCATCCACATATCGCTTCCACAGTTTCACCTGTGCTAACTGCATGTCTATGGAATCTTCAATGTGTTCCATCCAAATGTTTGCCATCACCGGTGCTACAGGACTACCCATAGCCACTCCGTCGATTTGGAGGTAATGCTGTACACCATAAAGAAAATAATTACCCTCTAGGCAATGTCTAAGTAGAACAATGTATTTGTTGGACAGACCATTGTCCTTCAGTTTCTTCTCGATGACCTTAAGGCAATCTTGAACGGGAACGTTGGTGAAGAGTGACTCCACGTCGAAACTCACCATCACCTCATCCGGTTCCACTTTCATACTCTTGATTATGTCCACAAAATGCCGAGAGTCTTTAACGAAGGATGTGGTGTTACCTACTAATGGTTGCAGTACCTTGGCTATGTGTTTCGCCAAATAATACGTTGGTGAGTAGATTTGACTCACAATAGGGCGCAAGGGTACATTCTCCTTATGGACTTTAGGCAAACCATATAGCTTTGGTGGTTTGGACCGCCATAGGTCTATGTAGACGCTCAAACACATCCTTGTCAAACAGTTCCTCGTGGTCCTTAATAACCGCACGTATACGTTTGGTGACTCTGGCCGTCGGGTTATAAGTCACTGGTTTGTAAACTGCAGCGTCACTAAGTAGGTTTTTTATTTTCCCATCGTAGTCCATCGAGTCTATCACCACAGTAGAATTACCCTTGTCAGCTTTCAGCACTAAAATATTCGTATTAGAACGTAACTCTTTTAGTGCCTGCTGTTCTTCCGTGGTGATATTAGGCCTAGGTGGCTTCGCCTTCCTTAAGATAACGGCAACATCCTGTCTAAGTGTATCTGCGTCGTTAGACGGTAACTTGTTGCGCGTTACTACTTCCTCGATGCTACTTATAATGTTTTCATAGGGAAGTCGCTTTGGTGTTACAGCAAAGTTTAACCCTTTGGCCAGAACACTATGTGTGGCATCATCGATGTTTGTGTTTGACAAATTAATCACCGTCTTGTTTTCGAGTGATCCTAATTGCCCGGCATTACTCTTTCGATGGTTGCATAACTTGTAAAACTTCGTGTTGTGACGTGCACTGCACAGATCGCGAATACGACTCGCTTGGTTATAAGTTACGCGGTCACATATATCAAAATCACTCACCGATAGCACCGCACTACAATCCATATGCAAGTTATATAGTTCACACTGCACACGTGCAGTTGGTACCGACACTTGCGAATTAATTGTCTCAGAAGACGAACACTGGCATTGTTTAAAATTTCTTCTGCACGGGGAATGTCATGACGCACTTTTAACCGCACTCCTACAGGTACCAAATGAGCATCACGACACTTAGTTAAAAAACACAACGATGTTTCCACCCGCACTTGTTTTTTACGAAGAAATTCTAGGTGTTTTATTTTATATGCATATTCCGGCCCGTAGCGGTTTGCTAAATACTTCTTTAAACTTTCGCGTTTTGTACACATTATAAACTTAAGACTATCAGACGCCCGCGTGCTGATACTATCAGTGTGGTATGCCGTAGTGGCTCTCCGAACACAATAGTTAGTGACAACGAAGTGAGGGTAGTTGAACAAACCCGCACTTCACGAAGACGACGATGAGCTGAAGCCAGTCCACCCGTGACCACGGCTCTTGTAACAGGGCCGAAACGTCGGGTAATAAAGAGGTATGTATATATCTCAATAATCGCGTAAAAGACCCGTTAGTCTTAAGTGCTTATGTAGTTCTGTAGTCCTAGTATTTTATTCGAGGTTCGTGTCATATATAATAAAAGATGGCCTCACAATCAATGTGACTAACGAAATATCGGTACAATAAACAGCTCTGTCTACCTCATCAAAGAAGAAGAATCTATATGACATTCATTAAGCACGATCAAAGGTTTTTTAATAAGTTTTGAATAAACCAAACTGAGCGAGATAAGAGTTGGCGAGTGCTCTTTTGTAGTTCTGTACTCCTAGTACTTTTGTTGTTTGTGTATCTTATAATAGAGAGTTAAGGGACCCAAGCGGCTCTGGTAAGATATATCTATACTGCCCTACTAAGCGCATGATACATTTTTTTGTCTCGATGAAAAATAAAGAAATGTGTCAACGCCGCCCGCCTGGTGGTAAGTCATGACGACGTCTAGCGATTGTGCGCCATTCTCACAGCACACAATACTATAGAGAGTGGCCCTCAACTTGACGACCTACTGATGTGCCTCTTCACGCTCCGCTTAAAGAACCCAGGGTTATATGTGGGAGGAAACACGTGCACAGGCAGGTGAGGCAGGGCGTTCCAGGCCACTATCGTTCGGCAGAGAAACTAACTTTTAAAACGTTCGGCTCTCGCGAACATGCTATCCACTGTGTGGGAGTGGCATCTCAGCCCGGCACGGGTTGTTCGGGATCGGACGGAAGAGGGTGGGATCAGATTGAAGAGCTCTTCAGAACACTCACCGTGGTAAATACGGTAGAATGCGGCCAAGGAAGCTATTGTTCGGCGCTGAGCTAGCGGCTCAAGGCTTCATTGTTATTGTATTTTTTTTTGCTTACGTTACTTACCGAACTATTGCTACTAAAAATGTAGCAATAGTACGGTGCATTGTGCTTACCGGACTACTGCGAATAAAAAGTTGCAGTAGTTCGGTATACCGGACTAACCACCGGACTACTGCGAATAGGCCATAATAATTATATCCCCCTTTCCTCATACTCGTAATAATAAAGTGACACAGACGACAATAACACGATGAGTTGCAAACAATTCAATTTAAACCTACATAATATTTTTTTTAGAAGAGTGTGAGCAACAGGAAATAAAACTAAGTGTTCCTCGTGCTCCTACTAAAAAGTAGGAGCATGAGGAACAGGTTATCCTCGTGCTCCTACCAGTGGGAGAACTTTATAGGAGCATAAGGAAACGGCCAAATATTTGAAAGTCGATATCTTGAAAACTACTGTATAAAAATTACTCCCTCATTCAAATATAATGTTCTTTGGAATCCATATTTTCATATGAATATGTGTTACAAAGCTGATAGTGAAATAAAATTTTGGCCAGATGAATCAGTTGAAGCATGAAATTTCGAAGAAATACCCAAATAATCATTTTTGTTTGCAGGCTGTTGATTTCATACACTTGTAACATCCTTTGACATAAAATGGTTAGACAGTCCTGGGGGTCAGGCATCATGCTTGTCCATACACAACTTAAGTTGTTTTAAATCATCTGGGAACTCATCGGCCACACTCAAACCTAAAGCATCATACAATCGAGCTGTGTTCGACTTTGATCCTTCATGTATGAAATCCATTAACTTTGGTGCTTCATGTAAACTTTAGACATTTCGTGAAACTCATCATTTTCAGGATCAATAAATTGCACGGGACTAGAAATGTTATTGGAGATGTGGTCACAACATTTTGAATGTGAGTGTGATGAGTTATAAAATCATTAGATTCTTTTCGGACCATCTGACCCCACGCTGCAAAAAAATCAGCCTCTTCTTTAGTATCACCACAGCTGTTATTTTTCTGTACATAGCAACCGCGAACATCGTTACCTGTCGCCATACTTGGTATTAACGTCTTTTCCACATGACTTAAAGTTATCATTTTAGCTTTCAGTTCCATATCTCTACGTTGCAGTAAATCACACGGCATATTGCCTATCAATGGTTGGCCAGGTGCTTTACCGAGTTCTGCGTAAATTTTATGTTTCAATTGTGTATATAATTCGCGTTGGTCTGCGTGACATATACCTTCTAAGGTTCTAAAGTCAGGGATGTTAGTGATAGTCCAAGATTGTCTTGGTTTCGCTTCACGAACGCTACATGGGTCACATTTGTACGATGTTTTCTGATAGCCATCTATTTCACTGTGATCGTTCAGTGGGTAGAAATTGTGCGAGTTTGGGGGAGGCACCACAAGGTGTTTCTTATAAGCTACCCCAGATCGAGCAGGCCGTGGACCTTCATTGAAACTTTGGTTAGTCGCTTGAGATTGATTCTGTACCCACGGTGGTTGAACTGCACTAAATGGCTGCGGAGAAGCATTAAGTCGTGGAGTACTAGCATGTGACTTTACTGGTTGAAATTTATTTTGATTCTGATTGCGAGATACCGTCGGGTTAGAGGCATAATAATTGTGTGTGAAACTTTTTTGTTCCATTGTAAATCCGTGATCGAGACATTTAAATGTTTTGTATATATGTGTCAACATCTCTTTGGTGACAGCTTGCCACTGCACAAAACACTCTCTGATATTAGGGCTGTAGTACTTATTTTCGATTCTCGAATATTTATCATGTTTTTCACTCAGTAGTTCCTTGACTCCTTTCCAGCCGTCTATAATTCTTACAAAAGAGAAAATGAAGTTTTTAATAACCCAGGGAATACCCTGGGAGTGCAAATTAGCAACAGCACTGTCTGATTTTTGAACATTTGACCTGATCTTAGCACAGCTGAAGTGTATATTTTTAAAACAAGGTCTATTGTGGTGTGCAATCGCTATATTCTCAGCATCAGTACAAGCGTCCACAGCCAGTTGAACAATTTGTATCGGTATTTGATCGTGTATTACAATATTGTCCAGGACAGACAACAATAGTTCTGACGAAACCGTGGTTTTATTTTTATCTTCTTCCTGGCTAAGACTTGGTTTCTGATTGGGATAAAGTTTTTGATTTGGATCCGTCCTTGAATCCGATATGTTGCAAAGTTCTGATACCATTCTTTCCCCTTCAACAAAGAAATCTAGGCTAGAAGTAGATTCTGAAGTCAAGTTTCTATCCTTTCTGTGACGATCGGGTTCTGTGTTATATCGGGTTCTGTGTTATACCTTTCATGATATCGAGGATCAGCGCTGTAGGTATTGCGTTTATCTTGACTTTTCACTATTTTCTTCTTAGCACCAGTTCCAATTGGTTCTTGGCTCGAGATAGACCAGGAGCTTTGAGATCGTCTGTCTGTGTTAACGTTTCGCTCACCCATCAGCCCAGTGCCACTGTAGTTGGGTGATGATGGATCAAAAACTAGGCCAATAAGGGGTGAATTGGGTGGTGCACTAAAGGTTGGAGCCGACAAATTGTTATATCTGTAAATAATAGCGAAGCTCAATATTTTATTATAGATAGCTGTTGCCCGCAGCTCTGCCTGCGTGTTACTTTAGATCTACATTACTTTTAAAACGAAACCTCAAAAAAACAATCAAAAATTCTAATCGGTTAAGCCGTTTCAGAGATTAGCGTTTTCAAACATTCAGACAAACGGACAAAAGTTCTAAAAACCATTGTTTTGGGTTTTAGTGCATTCATAAAGCCCCCCTACAACAGTTTCTCTATTATATTCTCTATCATAAAAATTCATCTTAAGATACGAAAATATGAAATATTATTTATTATTTTCGTCGTGTGTGATAGTCCATTGAATTGTTTGGCGAGCGATATTGTATCTTAAGTTAAATTATTATAGTATCTTAGCCGTGTGCAGCGTCCCTTAGTGAACTCCATTGCGTGCGGGTGACGTAACCTGTTCTGAAGAGCTCTTCAATCTAATCCCACCCTTTTCCTTCCGATCCCGAACAACGCGTGCTGAGCAGAGATGCCACTCCCACACAGTGGATAGCATGTTAGCGAGAACCGAACGTTTTAAACTTTCGTTTCTCTGCCGAACGATAGTAGCCTGGAACGCCCTGCCTGTGCACGTGTTTCCTCCCACATATAAACCTGGGTTCTTCAACCGCAAAATTAAGTTTGTTTTTTATTGTATATACTTTTCCGGGATAAAAAGTACCCAGTGTGGTGCCCAGGATATTAAAGAATAATTATACCAAGTTTCATCGTAATCGAATCGGTAGTTTTTGCGTGATGCCTGAACAAACAGACAGACAGACAGACAGACAGACAGACCGACAGACAGACAGACAAAATTTTTATAATCACATTTTTGTATTCGGTGTCGGTCTAGTAACACCCCCTAACATTTATTTATTTGATATTTTCAATGTACAGAATTTTCAGTTCTACAGATTTATTATAAGTATAGTTAAATCAGCAGCACTGTATTGGACACTAATACCTTGGGTTCTGAAACGACTGGTTCCCGGTAGTCACTTCATAAATTCCTGTTGCAACACGGCAATATGTTGCCATGTTTTGGTCTGACATATCTTTGCTGGAGCATCCTAATGGGAAACAGAAATTTATGAAACTTAAAAACAACACATTACAGGTATACCAGGTACATACTTCTATAACCTACAAGCATGACCTTAGACTCGTAAAGAGCTACAGTGTGAAAATTTTCCCAGTGGCAGTGTTACGATCATACCAAATTTGATTCGTCAACCCATTGCATGGAGTACTCGATGCACCTACTTCTGAGTTCAAGTGGAATTTCCGCCATAGGTATTTCCTCATATAACCCAAGGAAGTGGATTAGGCGCATAATGAAAAAAACACAAAAGGACAGATTCGTAAAATGACAGACGATATTAGATTGTCCCAAAATGTCAATAACTCAAAAAGCCAAATTCGCTGAATGCCAAATTCACAAAATGGCAGATTCGCAGAATGAAAGATTCACAAAATGGCAGATTCGTAGAATGCCAGATTCACAAAATGGCAGATTCGCAAAATGCCAGATTTTATATAACCTCTTTTTTTGTTGACCTTGATATTAAACCAATGATTTCATGTTACATTTTTTTTGGTGATTATATTACTGATTTTCTCTGTACAACCTGCATTGTAAGTTAATATCCATTATTAAATAAAACAAAATGACTATTTTATCTTTTATTGTAATGATTGAATGAATTTAGAGTGAATTTACATGGTTACATCAGTTTACGAATCGGTCGTTTTGAGAATCTCTCTTTTTGCGAATGTGTCTTTTTGCGAATCTGTCTTATGGCGAATCTGTCTTATTGCGAGTCTGGCATTTTGAGAATCTGTCTTTTTGTGAATCTGTCATTTGAGAATCTGGCAATTCACGCCATCTGACATTTTGCGTTTCTGACATTCCAAAGAGAATACAATACTACGTAAGACGGGACTCCCATAGTGCAAAATAATCTTACAAAATGTCAAATCAGGGATAACGTTATGTAGCCAACCTAACAAATGTTACACATAGAGTCACCAACATAAGGGAAAAATAGAGATGTGCCACTTAATATTATTTTATTTATCGATATCGATAAACGCAGTGGTCCGTACTTTTTTTTAAATAATTTTATATTTTCGCAGACGCTATACTCCATATTTCAACTAAAGTACTGCGTCATACAAGTTACATGTTAAAAATGAATAAGCGTTCAATTTCCCGGAGGCAGTACATTTAATTAAAAAACGGAGTATAGGCTCAGTTTGGGTTTTAAAATGATAAGTTCATGAAATTAAATATTTATTTAAAAACATTACATGTTTATTAAAAATATTTGTAATTTCTTCTTCATTCAATATTCTGCAGCTCGTAGTATTGGTGACTGTGTAACATTATGACCCTTTTTATTTAAAACTCACTTTAGTAGGCTAGAAGGTTTTATATAATCTACAATCTGCTTCGCTTCTATTGTGTAATGATGATCCGGTTATCTGAGCCTCCAATACATCCTTAGTCCATAGCACCCAACAGTCCCTCTTGTTCTCCTTTCTGTAAGTATAAATTAGAGCTCAAGCAACCATTGTCACTTGTCTAAGTATCCTACATTCTAAACTATGGTAAACCTGGTTTCATCTTTTCTTTAGGTAAAAGGAAGGGTTAGGCTTTTCTCTTTAGCATACAATTGAATGAACCAGGGAATGATTTATCTAAGGGCCAGTAAGTTACTATACTCACTTTATACTATACACAATGGTCAGACGGTCCTGGTGGATCATCGGAGGCCGTCTACACTTTACTGTACAACTCTTTCACTCTACTCAATGGTCGGACGGCCCTGCTGTGGATTCAATACATCACATCAGAGGAAGCCGTCCGTACTCTACTTTGAGGACGTCTCCTCACTCTGATCTGGCGGTCCTGATGGGGGTCACAAACACCCCGTCACAGGAAGCCGCTCACTTTACTTTAGGGTCATCCCCAACACTCTTTAAGGACGTCCCTCATCTCTTTACTTGGCGCCTAGATGAACATAGGACGTCTCAATCCATCCCCAATTAAGTAAGTTACATGAAACCAATACCAAGGATATCAACGTCCCGGCATCTGTCTGGTGTGTCACTCACACTCTCTTTCTTTAGTCTCTTTACAATTCTATTAGTCTCAACAGGTTACTCAATTCAGTATCACTTTAACGGGTCAAACTTACTTTCACGGTTGGATGGAGGTTACTTTCCATCCATCCGTACAATATCATGAGAATGAGCTAGAAAGGTTATTGCAATGTGCTGACAAGTAAATTATCAGAGCAATAGCTTTAAATTACAAGCCAACCTACCCCGCAACTTTATCATCAAGCTTCTACCAACTATAACATGCAGCTAAGACACTAAACAGAACTCATTTGATATACTTAGCTTATAGATCGACAGGAATCAGGTCAACTTTGCATCTTTATAATTACACTTGAACAATCCGCGGCTTCGTTGGCTCGCTTAATTGTTGAAAATTGTTAGAGGTTAGGTAGGGTTCTCCGTCTTAATTATTTGGATGTAACCGCCCGCATTCCAGCGATTACCTAGTTATGAAGATAAGGTTTTACATCACGTTCGAACACAAAAACACATTTATCAAATGTTTTGAGCGATAATTTGTCTTTCCATCATTCTTTCATGCTATGTAGTTATATATTTTGTTATCTTCCGGTGTTATTGTTCTCATCCATAGGAAATCTGGCCATGAAAATCCGTTCTGTGCCGTCCTTTCTTCCAGATTTTAAACTACATATTTCACACTTTCTATACATACTTCATATTCGATTTTAATAAACAATGTATAAAACAGTCTTTTCTAGAGAACGGTCTTACAAAATTTTTAATAAAATTCAGCTATTCTCCCAATTATTTCACTAAAAACATTCAAAGAAAAACATTATTATTGAAATTGAAAATAACGATTAGACATCCACAGCGACAGACAGTGACACATGACATTTCATCAAGGAACGAGCGGGACAGATTAAGAAATTGAGTGAGACAAATATTGAGCCATTAAAATTTATCCCCGTTTCATAATAGTTTTTTTTTGTATGTAGTTGCGACAGACTGTGACATTCTGTGAATCTGTCCTTTTGTTTTTGTTATTATGCGCCTAATCCAAGGAAGTGGATTATTGAATAGCAAACTAGAGTTCTAGTACCACTACGTACTATTTCAGAAAATGCACCATGATTGTAACAGTCCCTGATCTAAAACATACCATAATTCTTCTGCTGCATCATGGCATATTGGTGTTGGGGCTGGTAACCATTGCTCTGGTGGAGTAAGCCCCTATCTCGTACTCCTTCAGGACCCCCATCACGATACTCCCCAGACTTGCTCGAAACTCCACCATACTCTTGCATTGGACTCGCAAAGTGTATAACCACGTTTTTAAGAAGTGTTAAATCTATACTAACATCAAAGAGGTAACATTTGTTTCAAAGATTATACTGGATGGTTGATACTCTCTTGCTGGAGACCATGGTATGAGCCGTGGCCTCCAGTGGCAGTAATTTGAACTAGGCTGCGCGCTTCTGCTCCTGCAGAAGAAGCGGCTGAGAGGAACTTACCTGCGTGCCGTCTTCGTCCTCTGAACTCCATGATCAGGGCTTGCCAAAGCAAGCCAGGAGTCCGGAAAAAGGGGGTAAACTAGTAAACCCATTCTGAAAATTCTTTCTCTAATGTGTAGCATTGTTTCGTGCTATACGTTACTATTTCTCCCGGTAATGGGATGCCGTGGGGATTAGAAATGACAACTATTCACTGCAAGACAAAAATAGTGAACAGACAGTTATTACCTAAGTTCATATAAAAATGGGTTGCTGATGCCCGAAGCACCCGTGTGGGATAGTTTTCTCGATTCCAATTCCTAAGGGAACACATTGCCAGGATAAAAAGTGTACATGTCCATTCTTAGTTATGCCAGTAAAAGCGTGCTATCGCATTTATAATATTAATTAGGAAGGATATTTGAAAATTCTAATGAGACATCAGACTGATTGTATCTTTCCAAGATCTACATCTTGAACCACTTCATCGGTTACTTACATAACCTGATTAAATTAACTCGAAGATAGTAATAGAATGTTACGTAATCATACAATATTCAATCAAACTATAGAAAATAAGAAATTTTGCATAGTTTTCTCTCACCGCTATTGCCGATGTCTATAAGATCGGAACGTATTCAAAACTAAATTTTCACCGACCAAAGTTTCAATATTTTTCTTGACAGACACGGAATAATCTCAGTCAAATATGACGTGGATCATAATTTAGGGCACATCTAGTTGGTGCCCGAACCCGTCGTCAAAAATTCTGATAGTTCAATTTCGATACGACTAAGTTTCAAAATTCGTGTTAAATATCGGATCTTCTATCACGTAAAAATACCTTAAAGTACGTTACTACTCTGCAACTGCTATTAATACAATTTCTGACTACAATTGCATACTTTTGTATATTAAGTTCAAAGATAAAATATCATACTTCGACTCACCGATTTTTTGGTGCCGAAACCTTCCCCAGAAGGTTTTTAATACTCTCAGAACATATAAGTAATACCTAAGTATACATATGATTGTCAAAGATTTCGTGTCTATGTAACGAAATTATTTATTTTTTTATTGTTACGTATTAACCAATATGATTTAACACGGTTTGGATAATCCACAGGGTTCACAACTGTTGCTTATTGTCTAGATTTTTTAATGTAAGTTGGATAATGGAGAATGGATGTATGGATTGCCAAATAATTGAAATGAAACCAACCATATGATTTGCTTCATTTGTTTCATGACGTTTTCTATTTTTCCTTTTCAGAATTATGGCCTAAATCATAGAGTAGCTCTGTGCAGTTTTAATTACCTAAACGTAAGGGGAGCTTATCGTAACGGGTGAAGTTTACTTAGTCCATGGGTTTTCCGCCATCTTGAAAAAGGGTTGCAAATAGTTATCGCGCTCTATCGGGCAAACTATTCATCGCACAAAAAAATTACGACCACATTTTTGTCGCAATTTAAATTCTCTACAACTTTGTGCTACAACTTTTTGTCGTAGAATTAAACATTACAAAGTTTTTAATAAAAACAGATGAAAATTTGAGAACGAATTTCCTTTAAGGGGTTATATTTTTTTCCTGATAATTTTACAGTTAATTTGTAAAAAGTTTGTAGATGAGTATTCGAGGAATAATTTCCAATATTAACATTTCAATATTTATTTATTTATAAGGGTTTTACAGCTCTCCGAAATTATCGATAACACTGCCTAACGACTACCTTGAAAAAGGGTTGCAATTGGTTATCGCGCTCTACTGGGCAAACTATTCATCGCACAAAAAAATTGCGACAACATTTTTGTCGCGAATTAAATTCTACAACTTTGTCCTAAAACTTTTTGTCGTAGAATTAAACATAACTAAATTATTAACAAAAGTAGATGAAAATTTTATTTAATCCGTGGTCTCTGCCTACCCACCCACTGGGAAAGAGGCGTGATTTTATGTATGTATGTATATAGAATTCTAGGAAATGTACACTCGGAATAGAAATTATTGTGAAAATCAATTATTTCAAAAGTTTCGTCGTGGGGGAAAGAGTCCATAAATAGTTATTACAGTGTTATTGTTACAGTGCAACATCAGTAATAACAATATTTTTTTATTTCAATAATGAAAAAATGAAAGAAAACTGTGTGATCATTCATTTTTATGTTATTTACATAAAAATGAATGATCACACAGTTTTCTTTCATTTACGAGTATTGGAGAATATTGTTAATTTAGCGGAGCGCTGTAAAACCCTTATAAATAAATAAATATTGAAATGGTAATATTGGAAATTATTCCTCTAAAGCTCCTCTACAAAAATGCCCTGATGAATTTTACTGTAAAATGATCAGAAAAAAAAATATATATAAGAAAATTTTCATCTACTTTTGTTAATAACTTTGTAATGTTTAATTCTACCACAAAAAGTTGTAGGACAAAGTTGTAGAGAATTTAATTTGCGACATAAATGTGGTCGCAATCTTTTAGTGCGATAACTATTTGCAACCCTTTTTCAAGATGGTGGAAAACCCATAAGGGTTGGGACTCCACAAACTTGGATTTAGCATTACACCCCCTCCTTGATATCTAAAACATAAAATAGCGTCCTCTGACTTTTGCACACTTAGCCCCAACAAATGTAACATTTCAATGGACTAACTGTTCTTTACATTATGTTGTAATTATAATTTGTTATTGTTGTATACATAACACATACGTGGTTGTCTCTATCGAAATATCATTTAAAACATCAGGTACTGTAAAACAAAGACAAACTCGTAGCAAGATTACCTACGCCTTCTCGCCTTCCTAGTACAGCGGGTTGAGCCGGGACTGTTGCTTCAGCAGAAAGCTTCAAACTTTAAATAGTCCATCTTTGAGTCGTTTGAGTGACGTTGGGACATTGGCATGGCCTTTTTATGGAAGTATTTTGAAATATCAAAACACTTGATCAACACTTCTCACTACTAGGTACTTTGCCAGTAGAGTACTATTAGCCGTGAAATCCGATCCAGCCCATTCAGATTAGCCTGAAAAAACTTACAGACGTTTGTCTGTAACTTTTTTCGGGCTAATCCGACAGTCAAACAACAGACAAAAAAATTAAAAAAATATTTTTTGTGCCTACCCAATATGTTTAGTAAAAAGGTGTTTATTTAGAATTACTTACAAACAGACAATTCAATTTTATTTCTCCCGCATTATTGCCGACTTAATAAGATTTCATAATGCTGGCAGCGTTCCCACGTTGAATGGCTATGGCATATCTACCTACCCTGTTCCAGAAAGTAACCATTGCAGCTTTCTACTCCTAAGAAGTGTCGACGAACCTCTTGACTAAATAGATTCGTACAAATTCTCTTTTAATCTATTGAGAAAAAACAAAAGTTAGAAAAAAAAGTCATATTGAGAACCTCCTGCTATTTTTGGAATCGGTTAAAAAGAATGGAAATGTTTTCGAAGAAAAGTTACATAATAGAAAAGAATAGTTTTTCTGTCTATTTCTACATTTTGACGGGAATATACCCGAATATGTCGTGCATATCTAAGCCCGTCAGTCGCCAGGCGGCCGTGGGGGACAGACTGACAGTCAGCCTGGTCCTTATACATATCTATCTCGCCATATTCTTGTGAATTTAATAATGTTATATCTATAAAAGTTTAAGTGTGAATTTCAATAGATAATAGTATAAATATAAATAGGTATCAATACAACGAACGGTGGTGTCATTATTAGCACAGAAGGAAAAGATGATTTGAAAAGCTTAGAACATCGTAGCAGCTTCAATCTTCGGGCCTTACAATCACAGAAACTGTGAAAAAGAGACCCCGTTTGATTTTCTTAGGTGTGCCCTCAGATATATCAGTTGAATCTATGTTTGAATGCACCCGACACTTACACGTGATAAATTCTTTAGTTCTATTAGACTCAGCCATAAGTCTGGTAAGAAGGACTCTTCCTACTGCACCTACATTGTGGAGGTTACAGCTGAAATGAGAAGAATGTTGCCCCCATGTTGCTCCCAGAGGAACGCATCTTTATAAATTGGACGTCGTGCCCGGTCAGAGACTTTACACTTGTAACTAGGTGTTATAAGTGTCAACAGTATGGGCACTCAGCTAAGTACTGTCGGGATACTAACCTAACCTGTGGCCACTGTGGAAATGTTGGCCATTGCCTAAAGGAGTGCTCCGTACGTGAAAAAGCAGCCTTGTGTGCATCATGCAAGCGTTTTAATAAGCCCAGCAATCACAGTACAGGCGATATAATATAATTAGGTATGCAATGCATGCTACTAATTGCAAATGTTGAGCGGAGCAAATTTTCTTAATTTTTTTTATGCTCTATTTAACGATTTCAGAGATATGCATCCCGGGTATGATGTCGACCAGCATGCCAAATTCGGTCAAAATCGGTCAAGCCGTTTCGGAGGAGTTGGCACACAAACGATTTACACTTGTCGTCTAAGATTGAGCTTCGCTTCGCTCCGCTCAATAACTATATTTTTTTTATTTTTTATATTGAGGTCGACAAATTGACGCCACCCGCCTGATGGTAAGCTGTGGCGACGTCTGGCGAATGTGGGCGACTCTCATAGTACGCAGGAATACTATGGAGAGTGGCCCTCAACTTGACGACCCAGTAATGTGCCTCTTCACGCTTCGCTTAAAGAACCTAGGGTTATATGTTGGAGGAAACACGTGCGCAGGCAGAGCGTTCCAAGCCACTAACGTTCGGCAGAGAAACGAACGCTTAAAACGTTTGGTTCTCGCGAAGACGGTTTCCACGGTATGAGAGTGACATCTCTGCCCGGCACGCGTTGTTCGGGATCGGAAGGGAGAGGGTGGGATCAGGTTAAAGAGCTTTTCAGAACACTCACCGTGGTAAATACGGTAGAACGCGGCCAAGGAAGCGATTGTTCAGCGCTGAGCTAACGGCTCAAGGCTTCCCGTTACCTCCGGACAGTCTATAATGCGACTAACGCGTCGCTGCATAGTGTCGAGAGCGTCCAGCAAATACTTCGCGGAGCCGTCCCAGAGGTGAGAGCAGTATTCGACGCAGGGTCTAATCTGCGTTTTGCACAGCAGACACCTCTGGTGCGGTATAAAGAATCGCTTTACCTTGTTCAGTATTCCTAGTTTCCGCTAAGCTAGCCCAATACATCTCTCAATGTAGTTTGTGTTATTGGGCTCTCGACGAACGTCTATGCCAAGGATGTCTAGATTGTCCTTCATTGGTAATATTGCATTCTAAAGAGTGGGTAGGGGAAGGAAAGGGGATTTTTTCGCTGTAAATGCACACGCCTGTGTTTTGTGGGCAATGAACTCGACCAAGTTCTCGGTACCCCATTTGGAGATACTGTCGAGGTTACGGTCGAGATCAACCACAAGTCGTCGTCTCTCCTCCTCAATCTCAGATCACCCCGTCGTCGGACGAACCGAGTAACTCCCGTGCAGTGTGCTGTCATCTGCATAGCAATGAATGTTCCCGAGGGATAGCATATCATTGATATGCAGAAGAAAGAGAGTTGGTTGACTGAGGGAGCGAAGTGACCGAAGTCTGCGCTTCAACTTGCAGACTGGGGAGAATTTCTTTCGTCTGTAGGTACCTCTACATCTCTACATCTACGGGTTCTGTCAGATCATGTTTGCGGCCGTATTTATCAACCGATTTTCATGAAACTTTACACACTCCTTGCTTACAATGAATAACATGTGAATGATATTTTTGGATTGGATGAAAAATGAAAGAGTAATAAAGAAAATTGAAAAAAAAAAAATTCTAAACTATGCTCGAGAAGTGTACGATCTGTCAAGAATGCAATCCGTAACAAAAAACGTAAAAAAAATCATGCAAATAAATACAATTTAAGAATAAACAAAGCCGCTCCCGTAGTCTATGGTTCACAGAACCACTAGTCTTAACATGGTATAAAACAAGTCGCTTCTTGCATAGGATATACGCGTTAATTCACGTAATTTCACTTGAAGAAGCGAGAAGCCTGGCCATCACAGAGGACCCGCACTCGGCGCTCGTTTAAAAAGCTGGCAATCCAGCTGCACAGTTGAGGAGGTAGACCATATGCCGGAAGCTTGGAAAGGAGTGAAGCATGCCAGACCCTATCGAAAGCTTTGGCGATGTCCAGGCTAATAGCAAGGACTCGCCGTATTTTTCCATAGCCTCACCCCATACATGCGTGACGAATGCCAGGAGGTCACCCGTTGATCGTTTTGGCCTGAAGCCATATTGCCGATCATTGATTAGCGAGTGATCCTCTAGGTATCGCATGAGCTAAGGTAAGGTATCGCATAAGCTCAATCACCTTGCAAAAGACTGAAGTGCCAGCTATGGGTCGATTGTTGCCTGGATCGCATCGATCCCCCTTCTTGGGGATCGGTTGTACGTTCGCCTCTTTCCAGATCTCCGGCACGAGCCCTGTAGGTAGAGAGAAGCAAAGTGTGTTTAACAATAAGTGTGAAATAAATATATTTTATTAATAAAGTAATAGATAACTTATTTAAATACATATAAATTACAGTATCAAGCAATAAAACATTAGATAAATAAATACGTAGATAAATAAGAATAAAGACAAATCTAAAAGGTTAAATACCTACATACAAAATACAATCAAGGCACTATTGGGAGAGGAATTGCTCCTTCACTCCTTTCTTAAAAAATTTTGTTCTTTGAATTAGTTTGTTCGAGTTATCCGACGAACAAAACGTTTCCTTTCAATTAAGATTGTGGCTAACTCAGTGGACACAATAACACGCGTTACTATATTTAGACTACCAGTGACCTCCCCTAACGATTTCCGAAAGTTAACTGCTGTATTGTGTGTTGCTGCCAAGTCATTATATTTGAGTAATAAGATTAAACAGTCCAACAATAAAGTCAAAACGACTTGGAATATAATTAATGCTGAAACCGGTCGCCTCAAGCCCCGTGACAATGGCTTTGAATTAATTATTGATAATAAAGTCATTAACAAAGAACCAGGTGTAGCACAATGCTTTAATAATTTTTTTATAGACATACCCGCGAATATAACTGGCTCCTTGAATTCTTGCCCAGTTAAAGCTCAACGTATGCTGAAAAGCGGTGTGAATCAGTGTCATGTCTCATTTAGCTCTGAATATAATAATAATATTAACGTTTATTATCAGGCAATAAACCCATAGTTGTATTACATTGTAATATGTCATAATTATATTAAAAAATAATAAAATATAATACTGAATTAACCTATTAGTTAATTGTATCATTTAGAATTTATAAATTACATAGGTAATCGATCAATTATTTTAAATCATTCGTATTAAATCATCATAACATTTATACATTATACATTATTGTGGTCAGTTGTCATTAAAGAATATAGCAGATGTCAAATACATAAATATGTCTAAACACCGTGCGAATTATCCCGTTCTTTGAGGAGTATAAACGACCGTGGAATGAGGTCTTTAGCCCTTTTAACAGCTCCGTCATATTTTTTATCCTGTTCTCCTCAAACATGCCAGACGCGCTACACCGTCATGGCAGACCGTTCATAAGTCTGAGCGCGTTGTTGTATTGTACACGGAGGGTGTTGTAGGCACCCTTCGTGTGGTTGCTCCACAGTTGACTGGTGTAGAACGCCTGACAGTACGCCTGGAACAGGGTCAGCTTCGTCTGCTTGGAGCAGAGTGCGAACCGCCACGCCAGCATATTACTGCGAGCTGAGAGTGCACGCCGCTGTCTTTCAATATCATCATTATCGTCAAGGGTACTGTTGACAATGTGTCCTAGATATTTAAATTTAGAAACTATACTTAGGGAGCTGTTACAAAGGCTGAAGATGGGTATCTTTTCTGGACCACGTCGGGATTTAAAAATCATAAAATAATTTTTTTTGACATTATAAGTAAGGCCGTGTGCGCACACATATTTTTCACACATGTTTATCAATTTACGAAGCCCAGCAGGGGAGGGGCTCAGGAGCACCATGTCGTCAGCATAGCTCAGGTTATTGACGCATACGTCACTGACGTGGTAGCCGACGCTCGTGCCGCTGAGCTCCTGCATCAGCTCGTTTACATAGAGATTAAACAGCACCGGCGACGTCAACAAACCCTGTCTGACACCACAGTCGAGTTTATATCAATTCGACAGTGCTGCACCCCACCTGACTTGATTTTCTTGTGTATTATACCAATATTCTAAAAGATCAGTAACCTTTTCTGGTACTCCTGTACATCTTAGCTTGTTCCAAAATATAGAATAGTCTATTGCGTCGAATATGTAAACCCCAATGATATTATAAAAGTATTCGAGTCGCTTAACTCAAAAAAGACAGCTGACTTGTGGGTTATTTCTGTAAAATTGCTTCAGTCCACTATTGTGAATATATCTCCACATCTAGCTGCAATATTTAATAAATGTGTCAATAGTGGAGTGTTTCCTGATCTTATGAAATACAGTAAAGTGATACCTTTATTTAAAACTGGTTTAAAAAAGCGACCCTGGTAATTTTAGCATACATAATGAGCAGTATGGTTTCACAACAGGTCGTTCTACCATTCACGCAGGGGTAACGCTTTTGAAGCATATTTTCAATACCTAGGAGAATAAGCAAGATGCCATTGGTATATTTAGCGATCTCTCCAAAGCTTTTGATTGCGTTGAACATAATACTAAACTCAATTATTATGGTATCAGAGATTCGGCACTGGACCTAGTTGCCTCATACCTCAGTGATAGAATACAACATGTTGATATCATAGGTAGTCGGTCTTTAGGAGCTTCTGTAGCTATGGGCGTGCCACAAGGATCAATTCTAGGTCAGTTTCTATTTTTAGTTTACATTAATGATCTACCGTTCTATGTACAGAACTTGTGCGACATTGTTCTATTTGCCGATGATACATCACTTATTTTTAAAGTTGATCGCAAGCTGAAGAATTTTGACGAAGTAAATAGTTCACTTGCACTAGTTCTGGATTGGTTCACAACCAACAATTTACTTCTGAACGCAAAAAAAGACGAAGTGTGTTAGATTTAGTATGCCTAATGTTCAGAACTACGGTACTAATATTATTTTGAACGGTGATACCCTTAATCTTGTAGAATCAACCGTATTTTTGGGTATTACTCTAGACAGTAAATTACAGTCGAACGCCCAAATATCTGGTCTTGCAGGGAAACTTAGCTCTGCGGCTTTTGCTATTAGTAAAGTCAGACAGCTCACGGATGTAGAAACTGCCAGGCTGGTTTATTTTAGCTATTTTCACAGTGTCATGTCGTTTGGAATTTTACTGTGGGGCAAGGCAGCTGATATAGAGATAATTTTTATACTCCAAAAGCGAGCTATACGTGCGATTTATAAACTGAATGCACGAGTTTCTCTTAGAGAAAGATTTAAAGAAATATGCATTTTAACAGTTGCATCACGATATATATACATATATATGCGAATATTCTGTTCGTTAAACAGAATATACATTTATACAGTATGAACAGTGACATATATGCAATAAATACTAGAAATAAGCATAAATTGGTTGGGACAACTTTACAGAAGGTTCATGACTCCTTTGCAGGATTTGGTGTGCGTTTTTATAACAAAATTCCTCTAAACATTATGAACCTTCCTTTGAATAAATTCAAAGTGGCTGTTAAGACACACCTCCTAAAAAGGCATATTATACGAGTACCATTAAGGATTATCTAAACGATACAGAGAAATGGCAATGAGTTGCTTGCTCATCACTCGAGCTACATAGGGGCTACTTCTGTTTGAAATGTTGTTTTATTGCTGAAACTCACTTATTATTGTTAAATTATTATTATTATGATATTGTTAGGTATGGGTACTTTGAGATTATGTGGCACCTATAACTAGTATTTGACTTTTTTTGGAATAACACAGATCTATAATTTTTAAGTTTACTTGGTCCACACATGTTCACGTACTGCCCTTGCCCTCTTTTTATAGTTCTAACAGAATCATTGTATTTACTGGCGAATAAAAAGAGTGGCCGTGAGTTTTTCTTGCCAGGTTCTTTCCTCACAGGCTCTACCTATTGCCTTGCGAATCTGGAGGTAAATGTAAATGTAGAAGCATTTTATTTTTTTGACATTCATAAGTGTTACTTTGTGACCTAAGTATATGAATAAAGATATTTTGATTTTGATTTTAGATTTTTGTATTTTTTTTCCGGGTTTCCTTAATTTTTCCGTTAATTTGCTCGGGTTAGTCATGGTCAGTTGGCAGAACATTCCTCCAGCGTACCATAGAAGAGTTTGTCGATAGCCAATGATATTGCAGGAAATTCCAAAAAACTGGCCAAGGACGAGTCGGACTCGCGCACAAAGGGTTCCGTACATAAACGGCAAAAAAAATCACGTTTGTGATATGAGAGCCCCTTAAATGTTTATTATATTATATAGAGGTTTGCCTGAAGATTATATACCATAATCATCATATTCCCGAATTTCTTTTGCCCGAATTTAATTTGCCCGAAGGTTTTGTTTGCCCTAAAAGACATATAACATACTTTAATTGCCCGAAACTTAGATACCTTAAGATACGAGTGCCATACGCATTGTTTTTCATATTTTTAATTGCCATAATAATTATTAGATATAATATTTAAACGCCATAATGATTATTAGACATAATATTTAAATGCCATAATAATTATTAGACACAATATTTAAACGCCATAATAATCATTACACATGATATTTAAGCGCCAAAATAAATTGTTTTCCTCCTTCCAAGCTATGCATTTGCTCATGATATTTCTACAAGCGCTCTAAAATGATTTACAAACACGTTATAAATACATTGGTGGGTAGATAAAACATTTGTAGGCGATTTAATTCTAATACCTACCTACCTATTAGCTTACTGCCGCGGCACGCTCGCTTCACTCGCTCGGCTCGTGCGTTGTCTTTCATGTTCTAACCTAACCTAAACCTCAATGTCGATGGCAAATGATGTTATGGCATCTGATAATTAGGGCTATGATTATCGGCCGGGCGCACTGGGTAAATACCACCGCAACTACCAGAGGCGTCCGGTAATGGACGCAGTATGGCCACGTCAAGGCGCGGCAACTTAAAAAAAAGGGCTATGATTATGACAAATGATTGTGGCACTTCGCCGGCCCCTGCCCCTTAAATTAGAGGACGCCACCAGCACCCCGCGGTAATTAAATTTTTCGACATAAAAACATAAGATAACCACGTCTATAATAATATACCCGAGGGGGTAAACACAGGTAAATTACGCACCCACTTTGACAGATAGGTCCACCACAGCAGATATATGGTCCCCCGTAATAGGGGGCAAATCTATTAATGTTACCGGGCACCATAAACAATAGACAGTTGATGAATACGCTTCGTAGTACGATCTTAAAATTCAACACAGATCCATGTCCAGTATTTTAACACCAACCAATAGTACTCATATCACAAGCTCAGCTTAGTTTGAGACTAGATGGCGTTGTGTGGATTGTCCTAAAAAAAAATGTCTTAAAGTCTGTTTGTTTACATTATCATTGTACTAAATTTATTAAAATCGATCCGACCATAAGGTACCGACCTAGCTGGACACAGAAACAAATGGACACTGAGAAAAAACTCAGTGTTACAGATTCGTTAGTTGGTCTGAGCCTGAGCTAGATTTTTTGTTATCTTTAGTGTACGAACCGAGAATATTTGTTTTTTTTACTGCATAACTATGGGACGACCGCGGTTTCGTGGAATAGTTTCCGGGTATATTAAATTCTCACGTAAACACATCCCCGGATAAAAAGTATAATATAAATCCTTATAACATCAGCTATCTGAAAGTTCCGCTAAAATCTGTTCAGCCATTTCAGAGGTTAAACGAAACAAGCAGACAGACAGATAAAAATTTAAAAAGCTACTTATTATAAGTTGTACATATATCATATGGTATACATATAGGTAGATAGGTACTTTCATAGTGTTGAGTGAAAATCTGTTAACATGAAATTTCAAACAGACACTCTAATCTAATTTATTTGTAAAGATTGACCTATAAATATTATGTAGATAGAGATCCGGTCACATTGTGTGACGCAGTGATGTTTAATATTCGACGTAAATAAGAATGAACATCTACTTACTAACATTTATGATAGCCTGGTACCAGAGATAGAATAAAATGCAATTTTGCGACTGCACCTAACAACAACCACTGCAACAATGCATCCAACTTGGGTATTAAGAGGCTATCTACGTGCATCCGAACATGGACACTAGAATCAATTTAAAAAAAGGTGTTAAGGGTCCCATTAATATCTCGGAAACCCATCTCCTCCTCACACGGTAACGGTACACAGACGTCTATCTCGTTTTTCTTAATGGACTCCTTAACGTTCATTACCAATAACGATTTAATGGGCATCCCAGTTACGCCCTCGAAACGATGAGGTATCTTGTTGTGACTCTGTCTCTTTCCCCTTCGGGGATAAAGACGTGATATATGTGCATTCAAATGCTAGTCAAGCGTAGGCGGGATTCACAAGTTCAAGTGCAAGATGATTTGAAATCTTACCACGTGTTTCTCCTTCATTTTATGGGCTCCTAGTACAAATTCGCGAAATTTATCTAAATTCCAATACCCAATGCACAGCTGCATGTATCAGTTTGACCTCTGTGGTTTGACGCTTAAAAATATTCCTTACAATGTACAAAATAAGTCTGTTTTGTGCTTGAAGGTTACCGAATAAGGTGATTGAACCTCCATATCGGCGAAGACCTTAATATCACCTATGGTGACTAAACTTAATGTTATTCGATATATTCTTTTGTAAGAAACACTAAATGTTTTAATTAAATGCTCTTTGGTTCCACTTCTTACAAAAAAAATCTCAGTTTTTTAATAGCTTATGCCTCAACTCCACCCGCGTACTTAAATAACTTAGACGTAAGTAGGTGATGGCTAAATTGTCTTCCTGGCCTCCGATTTTGATAAAACCATGCCTATTTACAGGTTAGATGATGCCCCAAACTGAGGTTAGATCTTTGAAAACAGCAGGGAAATCCATTCAGTAGCTTCACAGATTAGCATACTTCCTATCCTACCTACCCTAAACAAGCTAATTAGGTATTCCTAGGTATCAGGACAGGACACATACGCTGTATCAACCGTGAAGATTCACGAGATGGAATGTGAATATGTGTAGATCTTGTATCTACACCATAGATACGACGACACACGATCGTGGTACACGGTCGTCGTATAACGACGGGAGGGGCCATTATGCATTTTCCCGATACATAATCTCTGCCATGTTTGGTGCGGTGGGGTAATCGACACGCACACATTCTCAGACGCTCAAACCCAATAGGGTGCCACTACGAAACTCACACATGACAATAAGAATAAAACATTAACATTTTCACAAACACATAGAAATACATTTAGTATTATAACAATATAATGACATGACAAAAAGTTACCGCCCACTTATCGACACAACAGTGTCGATACACCTTATCGATAAATTTGATAAATCGACTAGGAAAATCAGGTTTCAAAGAGGTCACAAAGGTGGATGTCGTTTATGAAAATCAGACATTTTTACTATTTATAAACATATAAATAAGTATTATTTAGTAAAATTACAATATTTACAAAGTTCGTGGAGCAATTCATTGACGTCGTCCTGACTGAATACTTCCCAGAATGCTGGCAGAAAAATATTAACATCTGTGGGTTCCTTACGCCTATTGCAGAACTTTCTGCTACCAACAGTAAAATTAATAACCTTGAATGTCTCCAAAATTTTTGTAGGATCATTTTGGTTTGTGCAAATATTATAAGTCCGAATATCGTATTCGCTATTCAGAGGGACACCTCCCTGGATATCTCTAGCTAAAACAATGATTAAGATTGGATTTTGGTATGGGTATTGAGCAGTTTGAACATTTTGTACGATATAATATAAAACTACAGACTACCTCGGTGGCACAATGGTACTATGTACGGACTGCCACACTCGAGGTCTCGGGTTCGATTCCCGGGTCTGGTGGATAATGTATAATCTTAAGAATTTGACCCAGATAATTATCCCAGAGTCTGGAACTTGTGCCCGGTAAATGGCAATAGGCTCGCCCCCTACTACATGGGACCTAACATAGCTGGCGAGATGTGGGTGTGTTTGAAAACCTCTGCCTACCCCTTCGGGGAAAAAGCCGGGATGCTATGTTATGTTTTTTTATGATATAATATAATAATGTGTGACTATGATTGAAGGAGAACAAGTGGACCAAGTGAAAGAGTTCGTGCACTTAGGGTCCAAGTTTACAAGGGATAGAGGGTATTATGACGATGATATTATAGGAAGAGTTATGGCATGGAATCAAGTAATTGAGTCACTGCATGCCTTTATGAACAGTCAGAAGGTTCGGTTAGAAGGTTCGGTCAAAAGGCCCAGCTGGCTGTGCGTAGAGGAGTGCTTGTACTTACACTTTTGTACGGTAGTGAATATTGGGTGTGGCAGAAGAAGCATGACAGTAAAATAAATGCAGTGTGGAGTGAAACTGAGAAGTTTGAAAAGTATGGCTAAAGTCAGGAAAAGCCGCGTGATACGGGAACTAAACGGGAAAATAAAGGGATGCTTAGATGGTTCGGGCACGTAGAAAAGATGGATGAAAGGAGGTTGATGAAACAGGTCAGTACATATGGCGGGTGTTGATGGACAGGTTGGTAATTACAATACCATAGTCCAATGGAAAAGAGACCTACCTGTATGTTAGAAATATAAAAATAGCGGGCTTAGTTTTTGAGGCCTAGGTCCGTATTGCTAATGTGTATTAACAAAATGTTCACGCCAGCAAAGTCGCGCTAGATAAAAAAGACACAATTATTAATAGGTATTAAACTTAATGAAATAATGGTAACATTATGGGTATTTAAGTTATTCTCAGATCAGAAAAAAATATCTTTAACTAGCTATGTAGGTAGGTATTACCTTTATTTCTATGTACGTATTATTTTTATGTAGGTATTAACCTTTGATTACATATATATAATCAAAGGTATTAACCACTATATCCATTGGTGAAAACCGCATAAAAATCCGTAGCGTAGTTTTAAAGATCTATGCATAGGCATAGGTACATACGGCAAGACTTGTTTTATACCATGTTAAGACTAGTGGTTCTGTGAACCGTAGACTACGGGAGCGGCTTTGTTTATTCTTTTGCATGACTTTTGATTTTATTTATATGGGTTGCTATGGTTACGGATTGCATTCTTGACACAAAGAGAATACAATACTACGTAAGATCTTGACAGACCGTAGACTTCGGGAGCTTTGTTTAGAAAATTTATTTTTCAATTTTCTTTATTACTCTTTCATTTTTCATCCAATCCAAAAAATATCATTCACATGTTATTCATTGTAAGCAAGGAGTGTATGTGTGTAAAGTTTCATGAAAATCGGTTGATAAATACGGCCGCAAACATGATCTGACAGAACCAATGATATTTTATGTATAGATGCGTTGTTCGTATCTAGGTATGGCACATGAAAATGAAGGTAAGTACCTTCATTGTGTTTAGTCAAAGAGAATACAATACTACGTAAGATACCTACCCTAATCTCGTACAGGCTGATGTCCAGGATGTCTTCGGTATAATGTCGGGTAAGCTTGGCTCTTGGATCTTTAACCATGCCCGCGGGCTGTTTAACTGATGTATATAGCCGCCCATAAAACCTTTCGACCTCCCTAAGTACCTCTACCGTTGTCGTTGCCATGTCGCCATCCTCCGTCTTCAGCTTTGTCAACCGGCTTTGTCAAACGGACGCATTCTTCGCAAACACTTTGGAGCCTTTGTTTCGCTCTATCGTCTCCTTGATATTTTTAGTTTTATAGGAGCGAATGTCGCGTCGCAAGGATTTCCGTATGCGTCTGTTGAGCTGCCTATATGCCTCAGCATCGACGGAGGTCTGTAGTGACATAGATCGACGTTTGGCCATGAGATCAAGGGTCTGGGTCGAGACCTACTGAGGTTTTTGTTTAGGGCGAGACTTAAAGAATTTAGATCCCACCGTTTGGACAGCTTCAACCAGCGGGTTGTTTACCTCGTCCACTGAAACGCGATCCTGTAGGCAATCGAAACGATTGGATAGTTCAAGTTGAAAGCTCTCAGAGTCCTGGATATAGGCATGTGACGGTCTGAGTGTTGACTTCATCAGACGTGACCTTTCTAGTCTAGGGTTAATATTCAATGTGCCCCTTACGATACGGTGATCGCTACCGGTTTTTACACGGCTGATCACAGAGACATCATTGAATATATGCCTCTTTATCGTCAAGATGTAATCAATCTCATACGCCATGTTAGTGGGGCTTAGCCAGGTCCACTTTCTCTGGGGTGGCTTTTTGAAGAAAGAGTTCATCGCGAAGAGGCCCTCCTTCTCCATAAAGTCCGCCAGCATGTGGCCCGGGACACTCCGCTGTAGGCAGTTCCGAGTGGGGCCTTTTGGATATGGGTATCCAAAAGGCCCCACTCTCAACTCCCCATCGCTTCGTTCGCCCAGTCTTGCGTTGAAGTCCCCCATAACAACAGTGAAATAGGTTTTGGTATATACTTATGTCCTCATACTGTTCCTCAACCTCTTCATCGGAGTATGACTTGGTGGGCATGTATACCTGGATGACCTTCAACGAGTATCTTTTGGATACTCTGAGTATCAGGTATACTACCCGACTCGAGACACTCTCGATGGATATGACGTTGACCATGCAGTGACTTTCTGTCACCCTCCTGGTGGTAGAGTAGGTGGCCGGACTTCAGGGTTGTCGTGCCTTCCCCCGCTCTTCGCACTTTGGACAACCCCACAATGTCCCAGTGCAAGCTACTCATTTCCTCTTCCACCTCGAGCAGCTTCTCGTCAGTCCTCATCGTGCTAACGTTGTGCGTTACCAGGGCCAGTTTCCGTTTGAGGTGGTAGCCGGTTCTCTACCGGGGTTTCTTCGCGCCCCCTGCCCCGCTGTTACCATGACCGCTACTGGAGCTAGGAATAGCGGTGCTGCCGGGGACTAAGGGCCTGGTCTTTTTCTGTATTATCATTTGGAGGTTTTGCCATACTCGCCACGCTTGGCGAACGGGTTGGCGAGCGCGGTATTAATTTAGGATGTATCACAAAAGACGCCGCTGCCCATCCTTTGGTGTTCCCTTAGTCGCCTCTTACGACATCCACGAGAAGAGATGTAGTGGTCCTATTCTATGTCGGGAAGCCACACAGCAATGCATGGCGACATATAACAAAGTAATTGTCAAGATTCCTGTTAGCATGGCATTGGATGAGTTTGTCGATAACCAATGATATCGCAGAAAATTCCGAACGCGTGACTCAATTACCACATTTTTTGAAATTTCCTGCTATATTGCATTATGATATTGGTCTTTCTAGCACCATGGTCATTTCAGCACCTCCGTCATAACGCCCCGAAAGGTTATTGGATAACGACAAACTCTTCCGAGCGCCACGGTAAGGGAGAGTGATAACCATGGTGATAACACTCATGTCAGTCGTTTTACCGATCCGTGGACTATAGACACCATGTTGATAGAAACATGCAAATATAATACTGTGATTATTGCAAATAAATAGGTTTAAAAAGAAATTAATAATATAATTTGATTAAATATTAGATAGAAATTAAAGGTAAAAACATCTTGTATACTTGATGTAGCATATCGCTTTTACAGCAAAAAAACTGAACATTTTAGTGTAATGTCATATCAGCCGCGTAACTAGATTTAGTCTAGTGAGTGATCAAATTGTTTTATTCCTAAGTAATGGGCCAGTGGCCCTAATCATGTGGGAGCGGGGAACGCTGATGAAGACGGCAGTGTGATCTACACTAAGTAGGTACGACATCTATCGAAAAAATTATGTACTTACCTGCCTAATAACAGTCCTTAGAAATAGCCAAAAAGTCATAGAAATAGCCATTGGAAAGGCCGTGAATCTACACTAACTAGGACATCTATTAAGGATTTTAGGGAAATAGCCATAATAAGTGCTTGATTTCTTTGTTTGGGATGGCGTTTCCTCAACCAAAAATATATTTTCTAGTTTGTGTACAGATTACGTTATACTACCTATCTATTTAAGAAGATGATGTAGGTATCTACCAGTAAATATAATACCAGGAAATATAAGCCAAAGCATGCCCGCGGAGTTCACGGTTGTCTTCGAGTCTCGCCTCCCACCTCTTCACAACAAAACAGTGGTATCTTCAACTGCATCTTCAGCGGTCCGCTCTGTGAGTTCTTATTTACCGTGGCGTTCTGTCATAGATGACGATTTGAGAACCAAAATTAATTTCCATTATTTTATACAGAATACCATTATAGATTCTATAAGTATAGAGGTACCTGAAACCTGCAAGAATGCTGCTTGTAATACGTCTGAAAGGAATGCCAACGCTTACTATGTGTCAGTAGGTAATAATATAGAAGCGATGTACCTATGTACTCGGACACACATACCTACATTCATATAGTCACGCCTCTTCCCCGTCGGGGAGGCAGATATTATTATGCCACTTGTAAATTGCATAAATAATAGGTCTTTTTACCTATGAAATTGCCGTTTGGACTTTGGTCGACAATGACGAATTAAAGGTGATTGTGGAAGCCGATGATACACAATCTACGACTGAATTAGCAGCAGCTTTCGACGTTAGCGTCAAAACAATATTGGTCCATTTGCGTCAAATTGGCAAGGTAAAAAGCTTGACAAATGGGTGCCCCACAAACTCAATGATCGCCAGCGCGAAGTACGCGTCGAGACATGCCTTGCATTGCTCAACAGACACACTAATGAAGGAATATTGAACCACATTGTTACTTGCGATGAAAAATGGATTCTGTTTGATAACCGCAAGCGCTCAGCAAGTTGGTTGGATCCTGGTTCAGCTCCTAAACAATGCCCCAAACGAAAACTTACCCCTAGAAAAGTGATAGCCACTGTTTGGTTATCTAGCGCCGGTGTGATTCATCACAGCTTCTTACCAAACGGGGTGAGCATTACTGCAGATGTGTACTGTGAAGAACTGAACACAATGATGGAGAAGCATTGGTCAATCGCTCGTCTTCGCTGCTCCTGCACGGCAATGCACGACCTCATACTGCACAGCAGACGGTCTCCAAGTTGCAAGAACTGGGGTTGGAAGCTCTCCGTCATCCACACTACTCACCAGACCTTGCGCCTACAGACTACTACTTTTTCCAGAATTTGGATAACTTCTTGGCGGGAAAGAAATTCAATTCGGCTGTTCTCTTTGAGACAGTCTTGATAATGCTTCGTGTAGAGGTGAAACATATGTCAACGTTTATAGCGTTTGTTTGGAGCGAAATTTTGCTATTATTTTTTAAAAAATAAACATCATATTTACCATTGTTTTATCATGGACTTTCGCCAGGTAACGCCTGATTCCATTGCTGTGGATGACGGAGAGCTTCCAAACCCAGTTCTTGCAACTTGGAGACCGTCTGCTGTGCAGTATGAGGTTGCGCATTGTCGTGCAGGAGCAGCGAAGACGAGCGATTGACCAATGCTTCTCCATCATTGTGTTCAGTTCTTCACAGTACACATCTGCAGTAATGCTCACCCCGTTTGGTAAGAAGCTGTGATGAATCACACCGGCGCTAGATAACCAAACAGTGGTTATCACTTTTCTAGGGGTAAGTTTTCGTTTGGGACATTGTTTAGGTACTCTGTAAGGGAAAATCCATAACTACTCTGTAATTTAAACCATATATCTAAAGCCAGGCCAGATGTTACATACATACATACATACCTACAACTAATACTAATCTTAGCAGTTCGAGCTTAGTGTCCTTATTCTGTCTGTAAAAACTGCAAGAATGACTAGTATAAACAGATAAAAAGACAGACAAAAGTATTAAATAAAAATACATTGCCCTGTTTTATTAATTATTAATGATTTTATTTATCGCCTACTCTTAATTTTACCTCGCTGCGTTATTAATTCCTAATTAGTTTCATCACTTACCGGCTTAATTTGCTTAAATGTACAGACACGATTTGTACTTAACATTTTACTAATCTATACTTATAATAAATCTGTAAAATCAAAAATGTACATTGAAAATATAAAAAAAGGCAGGGGGTGTTACTAGACCGACACCGAACCCAAAAATGTGATTTAAAAAATTGTTGTCTGTCTGTCTGTTTGTTTGTTTGTTCAGGCATCACGCAATAACTACCGGTTCCATTACGATGAAACTTGGTATAATTATTCTTTAATATCCTGGGTACCTACTGGGTACTTTTTATCCCGGAAAAGAATACACAATAAAAAACAAACTTAATTTTGCGGTTCGATCCCTAGACCCGATTACTGTACCAACCGCAAATAATAAGTTTGTCGTAGGTTACGTCACCCGCAGTGGAGTTCACTAAGGGGCGCTGTACACGGCTAAGATACTATAATATTTTATATATTGATATTGATGATGATATTGATACAATATAAATATCGCCCATGGGTTGTGGAGGTCAGATGGCAGTCGCTTCACGGAAAATAACGAAGTTCAGCCGACCCCAATTCTGCCCTGCTTATCGTTTCTGCAGTAATCGACATTTTGGCGATTTTCATTTTTTTGCAAAAACGGACTCTCAAGGGGTTATTCTATAGGAAAAAAAAATTTTCATTTTTTGTTTTACCAGAAACATGTGTTTCACTTAATGAAATACGCCGTACTTGCACCAAAATGCTTGAATTGATACCAAGTTGCGCAGTAACCATATACTAGACGCTAATGCAGTACTTGCTTCGTTTACTACAAATTCATTTGGCAAATCATTATTTATTACGTATACATACCAAAGCCAAACGAAGCACTCTACTTGACTACTTTTGGATGTAGCAAGTACAACAAAAGATGTTCCCTCATGCTAAGGCCAAATGAAGTACTCTTCTATACTGCGTTAGACTGTATCAAATACAACATAACACATACCAATGTCAAACGTAGCATTGTACTATATTACGTTCTATATTAACACTTAACTTTCACCCGGCATAAAAATACATGAAGGCGGTCACAAAAATAGTAGTGCCACGGGCAATTATGTAGATCACGGGTAATTGTATAGTAAGTGGTTCTTTGCGTGGACGGACTGGTTCTTAAAAAGAAAGGTGATGGGTTGTCATTAATTAATTGACAGACTGACGGGCGAATATCAAATAGCGGTGTTCCTGGATTTAGTAATCCTTGGCGAATTATAATCTTAAAGACTATTACTATTACAACATCTAATCCACTTCTGTGGGCGTGGGTTCGAATCCCACTTCTGAAATTAGATGGTGTTTAAGAACCAGTCCGTCCACGTAAGGAGGCAACTAACTATACTTATACTAGTGGACGCCCGCGACTTCGTCTGCGCAAGGTTACTGGTTGTACTTCTAGTAGGTAGTCCTATTTATGCTTAAACCAAAATTGATCTGTTCTGCGATTTAGGCGTGAAGACGTAATCGACCGATGGAGTTGTGAGGCTATGGCTATAAGCTCGTATATAACCTAAGGTCGTATCGTTTAAGGGATCGCGGAAAGAAGAAGGGGACAGAGATAACAGCTTAGGATTACATATTAAAGTTAAAAGTTAAAATTGTTTTAAAAGTTAAAAAGAGAACGTTAAAATAAGTTAAGTTTTAAAAGTTAAATGAAGTCTAAAGTCAAAAGACTTTTAACTTTCTCTTGAAAGTTAAAAGTCTAAAGTTAAAATCCAAAACTCAAATGAAAGTTAAAAGATCATACAAAATATATAGGTATGTAACATAAAAGATTAAAGATCAAGAACATGAAACAGGTATTATGCTAGTGTAACGGAGATCGTATATCTAGTACTTACCTATTCTTTATAAAATCTCTTTAGTTTAAAAAAATGTTTCGAAAGGAATGAACCTACTCAAAGCGGTTTTGTTAGGTCTTATGCTTAATGTATCTTTATAAACTAGTGGTTCTGTGAACCGTAGACTTCGGGAGCGGCTTTGTTCAGAAAATTTCTTCTTCAATTTTCTTTATTACTATTTCATTTGTCATCCAATCCAAAAAATAACATTCAAATGTTATTCTGTATTCATTGTAAGCAAGGAGTGTGTGTGTAAAGTTTCATGCAAATCGGTTGATAAATACGGCCTCAAACATGATCTGACAGAATCCGTAGATGTAGAGTTACAGACGAAAGAAATTCTCCCCAGTCTGCAAGTTAAATTTCCCAATACACGCAAACAGCCGATTTTTGGCGACCTATTTACCTAGTCAAACATGAACGCACACGTTTCTTATTAAAATACTTTATTTAATTAAAATACAATTACTATATTTATTTATTTATATTATATATGTGCGAGCAATGCGTGTGCTCAGAGTGGAGTAAAAAACAGTACGAGAATATCTGCCTTACAATATTAGGGGATTTTTATATTAAGTCACAATGCCTTGGGAGTTGGTGCGAGAGTGGGGCATCAGGCCACACGGAGCTTAAAAATACGAGGTATTCATTATTGGCATTTCACAGTATTGATCGCTTTTGCAATTAAGCGTTTTATTCCTAATGGATTTAGTCATACTTAATTTTATGGTAATTGGTTAATATCAATTAGGTCATTGATTCACCAGTACCACATGGGTGGTAAGACAATGCTTTAGTTTAAAGTAATAGTTCGGGGTGGTACATGCGGGTGATAACTTCCTATTACCGAGATATTTATTATCATATTTTGGCCAATTTACACAACATAATGGCTTCATAAATAGCCTATGTGTTATTTTGATGAATGAAACATTATTGTCGAGTTTCATACAAAGATCTAAACATCCATCCATACAAATATTCTCACCTTTATAATATTAGTAGGCTAATATACCTACATCGAGAAACAAATATTTGGCCCGAATTGGGGATCGAACCTGGGGCTGGACGTATACCTAGGTGTGTATTATAGCGTGTTGTTTTCTTTATAGATAAATGTATATCGCATGCGCCCGTCTAAGCCCGAACTGAATTGGTTTAACCGCAATAGACATAAAGTTCAAATGGCCCACGATTCTGGCGGTAAGCTGGCTGAGTTTGAGGAGGATGGTCGTTGCCGACTGTACTACAGGAACGGCAGACTCGCCCTTGATTAGTATGAGGCAGAAGGTATTTTCTACTCGGTGGATAGATGCCAAGTAACTTATTTATTTCTGTATTTCAAAGCAATGAGTTTGCTTCTACTTTTCTTAAATATTTAGATAGAAATTATAAATCGCAAACACTGAAATGTCATCGGTGGTCAGAGCATACTCCTTGTCAGGGAAAGGCCACCGGTTCGAGTCCTGTCGATGACATTTCAGTTTTTATGTAATTTTTAGTAATCTAATTGTAAAGACTTGATAGAGATAACTTTTAAAAATTAATGATGACATCAGTGATAGGTAGACAAAAAGTAGTACTTGATGTAAATAATACCCTTTCGGAAATACTGCATTGGATCACAAGTAACAACTTGCTGCTCAATGCGAAGAAAACAAAATGTGTAAAATTTACTATGCCCAATGTTAGATAGGTGGATACTCATATTACTATGAATAATGAATTAGTTCAAATAGCCAATGCCACAGTTTTTCTTGGGACAACTTTAGATAGTAAACTGCAATGGGGTTCTCATATCACAGCCTTGGCAGGAAGACTTAGTTCGGCTGCCTATGCGGTTAGAAAGATAAGGTCACTGACTGATGAAAAAACGGCACGAAGTTTATTTTAGCTACTTTCATAGCGTTATGTCATATGGTCTGCTGCTATGGGGCTCAGCTGCCGGATATTGAGACAATATTCATATTACAGATACGAGCTATACGAGCAATCTATAGACTCAGACGCCGTGACTCGCTGAAAGAACTATTTAAAGAAATTAATACTTTAACAGTTGCTTCTCAATATGTTTACGACAACATCCTATATGTACGGAAGAACATAGAACTCTTCAAAAAAAGATCCGACAACCATAATTATAATACAAGAAATAAAATGGCAATGACAAAAATTAGACTACATAAAGTTGGTAATTCGTTTGTAGGCAAATGTATAAAATTATTTAATAAAATTCCGCAGGATTTGGTTGACATGCCTCTTAATAAGTTTAAAATAGTAGTTAAAAATCATTTGATGAAGAAAGGCTATTATAATGTAGACGATCTTAATGATAAAAATGCATGGTCACTCTAATCTGCTGTTGTTAGCCACTCGTACAATTTAATTGTAACACAATGTAAACAAAACTTTATTAAAAAAGAAAATGGATAATCTACCTGAGGTTCTTGCTGGTATCTTCTCAGGAGAACCAACTTACCAAATCAGCGAAAGAATTATTTTCAAATGGATATTTATGTACTTAGTATTTTTATAATATTGTAACGCTATCTCGTAGCGAGTAATAAGACTACCAAACTCGGCGCCATCTAGTAGCAAATCGCAGTACTACTACGTAACGTCTTTCGGGAATGTTCTGTCAAGGTACTTCTATGTAACGTGTTATCTAGAAGCATCTCGAAGGTGTGGAATGTTCGCGATATTTCTTCCGTGAAAATTCCAGAGTAATCTAGAGTAATGACCGCACTATAAAGGCGGAGCACTTCGGTGGCGGATCATCAGTATTTCCAGAGCGATAATACGAGTTATACCTGCGAGTTCAAGTGCGATTAAAAGTGTTTAGTGAAGCTTTATAGTGAAGTGTAAATTAGTGGTGTAATAAATAAAGTGTTTTGTGGTAGTTTGATCCGCATTTTCCATTCCGTAGAACCCCGGCTCGTAACAATTGGTGTCAGAATTGGGGATTTGGACAATGCCGGTGTTACCGAAAGAAGACACAGAGGGCGTCCGTACCAGGGGTCAGCGCCAGCAGGAGTTGGACAGCAGGCGCTTCGGAGGTAATACGCCGGAGAGGTTGGGTGGTCAGGAGCAGCCAACGGTGGAAGCAGGGCCTGCCCCACGGTATCTCCAGCGCCAGCACCTCCAGACTTTGCTGCGCTGATGGCGATGCTACAGGAGCAAGCCCGTCGCCAGGAGGAGCAGGCCCGCCACCAGGAGGAGCAAGCCCGTCGCCAGGAGGAGCAAGCCCGTCGCCAGGAGGAGCAGGCCCGCCACCAGGAGGAGCAAGCCCGCCGGTTGGTAGAACAGCTGCTGCGGGACAAGGAGGAGCAGGCACGCCGCCAGGAGGAGCAGGCACGCCGCCAGGAGGAGCAGGCACGCTGCCAGGAGGAGCAGGCACGCCGCCAGGAGGAGCAGGCCCGCCGGTTGGAAGAACAGCTACTGCGTGACAAGGAGGAGCAGGCACGCCGCCAGGAGGAGCAGGCACGCCGCCAGGAGGAGCAGGCCCGCCGGTTGGAAGAACAGCTGCTGCGTGACAAGGAGGAGCAGGCACGCCGCCAGGAGGAACAGACGCTCCTCATGAAAGATCTTCGAGCGACTTTTGGCAAGGAGATGAATGTGATGAAGGATCAAGTTCATCATGTTGAGAACCGCATCACGGAAGCTGAAACTCGGATTGAAGATGTAAAAAACCAGATTACAGATGTGAGGAAAGAGCTGGGAAATCTGAAAGCTGGAGATGGGATTGCGACTTCCTTACCTGCCGTACCTTCAGCGCGTGGATTTAAAGTACCGCCATTCGATGGGACATCTTCATGGTCAGCCTATAAAAAGCAGTTTGAAGCCGTTAAGAAGGCAAACGGGTGGAGCAAAGCCCAGGCCATGACTGCGCTTACATTGGGTTTGCGATACAAGGCGTTAACCATCCTAGAAGCTCTCGGAGACGATGTTTCCTACGAGCAGCTACTAGAAGCCTTGGAAACCAGATACGGTGACGCTCACCTGGAACACGTGTATCGTGCGCAGCTGAAGGATCGTGTCCAGCGCTCTGGTGAAAACTTGCAACAGTGGGCCCTGGAAGTTGAGAAGCTGGTACGGAAGGCATACCAGTCGGTACCTGCGCTCATCGATGGGAATCTGGTGCAAGTATTCATCGACGGCATCCACGACCTGGAAGTCAGGGCCGCTGTCAGACTCGGGCACCATGAGACTCTCAAAGACGCCTTGGCTCATGCTTTGGAGGTCGAAGCCGTACGGAAGGATCATCGATCTCACCGTGTCAGGGAAGTTGTAGCATCACCGGCTCGCGACCGTTTCACGAGGTATAGCCCTAGGTGCTACACATGTGGTGAGAGGGGCCACCTTCGATCCAGTTGCCCAAAGCGGACTGCTGAAAGAGAAGAAAGTCGTTCCCAAGAGGATAGGGTGGCTAATGTCACCGCCCAGCAACAGGAGGGAAACGAATAAATGCCAGGACTGCGGGGCGGGTGCTGGCTGATTTTAGAAGAGCCCCAAGGGTTTCGATCTCACAAACCCAGGATGGGAACAGCCTGATCATCAAGGGCGAGGTAAATGGAACACCATGCAAGCTGACAATAGATACTGGAGCATCTCGCACGGTTGTCAGTTCCCGACTTGCAAATCGGTTCCTTGGGGACTCTGCAAACCGTGACCGCATCAACTTGGTAACGGCCACGGGTCAGCGCATACCCGTCCGAGGAGAGAAAGAGATGCAGTTAAAGTTGGGCAATGGAATTTACCTGCATAATGTCATCGTGGCTGACATAATGGACGACTGCATACTGGGCTTAGACTTTATGAGGAAGAACTCTTGTGAGATCGACGTCAAGCAAGGAGCGATGAAATGTGGTCAAGAGGAACTTTTCATGGAAGGAGCGTTATCAGGAAAAGTGTACAGCTTGAAGAAGGTCGTGCTTCCTGCCAGATCAGAAACGACTGTACCAGTTAGTCTCCCTCAGAATTCTGGGCGAACACATCGATGTGTACTCATAGAAGGGATATACAATGAACTTCCATGGAAAATGGCCCGAACTCTGGTAAGAGCCAATGAAGCCTCAGTGGTACGTGTGCTGAACCTTAGTGATAAGGAACACGTGATAGAAAAGAGCACATTGATTGGCACTTGCGAAGAAGTAGATTGGATGCGCCGATGCCAAGAGTTGAGTACTGGGAACATCGTCAACAAGGATGCTAGAAACAACGTGTTGACACTTTTAGAAGACTGTCGTAACATCTTAACGAAGAATGAAATGGACAAGGCTAAGAAGATGTTACTCAAGTACGCCGATATTTTCTCTTCGAGTGATGCTGACATTGGGAAGACTGGATTGGTTCAGCATAGAATCAATACAGGAAATGAGGCACCCATCCGTCAGCGACCAAGGAGACTGCCAGTAGCACGAGAAAAGGAAGTTGAGACCATGATTGAAGGAATGGTAAAAGATGGTGTGATAGAACCATCGTCAAGTCCATGGTGCTCACCTGTAGTGCTGGTGAGGAAGAAAGATGGCAGTATGCGGTTTTGTGTCGACTATCGTCGTCTGAACGACGTTACGAAAAAGGACAGCTACCCTTTACCAAGGATCGATGACACGTTGGACATGCTGACAGGGGTGAAGTGGTTTAGCACGCTAGACCTGAAAAGTGGCTACTGGCAAGTTGAAATCGATCCGAAGGATAAAGAGAAGACTGCATTTTCGACAGGAAAGGGTTTGTGGCAGTTTAAAGTTATGCCATTTGGTTTATGCAACGCCCCGGCTACTTTTGAAAGATTAATGGAAATTGTACTCGCCGGATTGACTGGGGACGCCTGTCTTGTCTATCTAGATGACATTATCATCGTGGGCCGTACGTTAGAAGAGCATCTTCAAAACCTGGAACGCGTGCTTGTAAAGATCCGAAGCGCGAACCTGAAGCTCAGCCCGAAGAAGTGCTCATTCCTCAAACGGCAAGTAAGCTTCCTAGGCTACGTAGTGTCTGAAGATGGTATCCGCACGGATCCAGAGAAAATCATCGCCGTTAAGGATTGGCCGGTTCCAAAGGATAAGACGCAGGTCAGAGCATTTTTGGGTTTGTGCTCATACTACCGGCGATTCGTCCAGAACTTTGCGGATATTGCCAAGCCCTTACACAAGCTCACGGAGGAGAAGCGACAATTCTGTTGGGACGGAAGCTGCGGCATCGCATTCCAGGAGCTAAAGAATCGTCTGTGCAATACACCTATTTTGGGTTATCCTGATGCGGAAAATGAATTTATAGTTGACACAGACGCAAGTGATATCGGACTCGGAGGTGTGTTATCTCAAAGGAAAGGAGATCGAGAGGTCGTTATAGCCTACTTCAGCAAATCCTTATCGAAACCTGAAAGGAATTATTGCGTCACGAGGAGAGAATTACTCGCCGTGGTGAAGACATTGCAGCATTTCAGCAAATATTTACTAGGGCGAAAATTCCTTATACGTACCGACCATGCTGCATTGAAGTGGCTATTACAATTTAAGAATCCAGAAGGACAAGTCGCCAGATGGATTGAGCTATTACAGGAATATGACTTTGTAATCGAACATCGCAGTGGGAGATCCCATGGCAACGCAGACGCATTGTCAAGAAGACCTTGCCCTGAAGACTGTAAGCACTGTGCCAAACAGGAGATAAAGGAAGCCATACCTGTGAAGATGCTTAAAACGGATCTGAGCGACGAATGGAAAGAAAGCCTACAACATGCTCAACAGGACGACGCAGACATCAAGCCAATATTTGAGTGGATTAAAGCAAGTGCTCCTAAACCCATGTGGAGTGACGTCGCTTCAATGAGATCAATCACAAAAAGTTATTGGGCGCAATGGGACAGTTTAGTTATTCAGGATGGAGTCTTGTGCCGCAAATGGGAAAATGCTCGAGGAGACAGCTGTCATTTGCAAATGGTCGTCCCTAAAGTTAAGGTCCCAGATGTGCTACAGCTCTACCATAATGGATGTTCAGGGGAGTAAAAAGGACGCTGTTGAAGATACGTGAGCGGTTTTACTGGATCCACTGTCGCGACGACGTTGAGGACTGGTGTCGCAAATGTACGAGTTGTGCTGCTGTGAAAGGACCTCATACACGGAGCAGAGGTGCACTGAAACTGTATAACGTTGGGGCACCATGGGAAAGGATAGCCCTAGATGTTGCGGGACCGTTTCCTGAAAGTGAAAGCGGAAACAAGTACTTCATGGTTGTGATGGATTATTTCACGAAGTGGCCAGAAGTCTTCGCTATACCTAATCAAGAAGCTACTACGGTCGCAGATAAATTAGTTCACGAAGTCTTCTGTCGTTTCGGGGTGCCTCTAGAAATCCATAGCGATCAAGGAAGAAATTTTGAATCTCAGGTGTTCCAGGAAATGTGTCGGGTCATGGGTACTCACAAAACCAGAACGACCTCTTACCACCCGCAGTCAGATGGAATGGTGGAGCGATTTAATCAGACATTGGAGAGATATCTGGCAAAAGTTGTGGAAAGCAGGCAAAAAGATTGGGACAAGCACATCCAACCGTTTCTTTTGTCTTACCGAAGTGCGGTTCACGAAAGCACGTCAGTGACACCAGCTTATGCGAACTTTGGAAGAGAATTACGGTTGCCTGCCGACTTACTAACCGGTATACCACCTGACGCTCCACGCAATATCACTGATTATGCGAATGACTTGCGCAGCAGGATGAATGACATTTATGAGCATGTCAGACAATCAGGTCAACAAATGTCTGAAAAGATGAAGACCCGTTACGACCGAAAGACAAACAATAAGAGCTTCGATGAAGGTTCGTTAGTGTGGTTACATAACCCAGTCCGCAGTAAAGGGAAGTCTCCTAAGCTGCAAGCTAAATGGGATGGACCATACCGAGTTGTGACCAAGATTAACGATGTCACTTACCGAATACGGAAGAGTCCAAGAAGTGCGCCAAAGATAGTTCATGTGGATCGATTGGCGCGATATTATGGGCCTGACAATGCTCGGGACGAGCATGTCTTAGGAGGGGGCAGTGTAACGCCATCTCGTAGCGAGTAATAAGACTACCAAACTCGGCGCCATCTAGTAGCAAATCGCAGTACTACTACGTAACGTCTTTCGGGAATGTTCTGTCAAGGTACTTCTATGTAACGTGTTATCTCGAAGCATCTCGAAGGTGTGGAATGTTCGCGATATTTCTTCCGTGAAAATTCCAGAGTAATCTAGAGTAATGACCGCACTATAAAGGCGGAGCACTTCGGTGGCGGATCATCAGTATTTCCAGAGCGATAATACGAGTTATACCTGCGAGTTCAAGTGCGATTAAAAGTGTTTAGTGAAGCTTTATAGTGAAGTGTAAATTAGTGGTGTAATAAATAAAGTGTTTTGTGGTAGTTTGATCCGCATTTTCCATTCCGTAGAACCCCGGCTCGTAACAATATTGTTTGACATAAAATTGTAAAATTTTGACATTCATATGTGCTCTTTATGTGCCTAAACTGAATAAACGAAATTGATTCTTTGATTCTTGACTGACAGTAATGTTATTGGTACCTACCTACCACGTAATAGGGGACAATCCTATTGCCATTACCGGGTACTATAAAAATCCATGACCACTTTGTAAATCAAACTAATTTAAGTGCATTTTAGTAAGTAAATATTATACTTATCAAATCAACCCACTACTCACAGTATGGGGTAAAGGTGAATAAACCAAAAAAAAACTTTTTACGCAAGCTAATATCCGAAGCTATTGAAGATTTTTCATGTAATTTTTACATACAGACTCGCAGCTTGGAGTGTTGGGGTTTACAGGGACACTAGAAAGGAAACTACTGATTTATTCTTAATTCGTATATTCAACTTTAACACGTTCACTGTCCACGGTATCCAAATGGGTACGTAAACCGAGTTACCGTGATGTCCATGTCTCCAAAAGGATGCATTGTCACTGAATTCTAGGGAATCTGGATAATATTTAAAAATTTGTACTTATGTAGCGTCTGACAATCGATGTCTAAATTAATTTGAGCAATGCGATGTGATGCTCACTCGTATATATACTTACGCCATTTTTGGTCATTTGGTGCTAAACGTATCCAGCTGTTTACATTTTAACTGTCACTAATAAGTCCATGTATCTATTTTGATACATTTATGGTGGAAATGATGAATAGACAGGATATTTCTTGCTAAGATCAAGATCTTGCTCTGTAAGATCTCACTGCTTGGCACTAACTGTACCTACACAATAAAAAGAAACTCATTTTGATGGGTATTTATTCAATTCTAAAATAAAGATAATTAATACAAGACTAAGTGGTCCTCAAAAAGATTGATTATAAATTATGCTAGACTCCTTAGAAAACAAGTTCATAGTAATATAAGTGTGTCCAAGTGGATTCACACATATTTATAGTTACACGTCCACGTATCCCTTTGGATACATTTGAAAAAAAAACACTAAAACATAAATATATTACTAAATAAAAGAATAAACACAATAATCCATTATAAATAAATAAGTTACAATGAGTATTGGAGTGGATATGAGGAACTAATTTTGTTTTTGCATGATGGACTGTGAACGTGTTAATATACGAAAGGCGTACGTGTGTCTTAACAGAGAGTTACCAAGGGAATAGTAGGTATCACCCCTTATGAGTATAGGCGTGAAGGCGAGAGTCCAAATCCACTTAAGCATTTCTTTAAGCTTGTGCTCATAAATTAATTTAAGTACAATACAAGAATGAGACAGATCAATATCTTGAACTGAGATGGATTTGTTTTTGCATACTCCAACATGGAGCACCAGTCAAGTATGTACCTAGTAATTTAAAAAAATAGTCATTAAAAAGCCTTCAGAGAGAAATGGGAACGTCCAAACTCACCACTGGCTTTTCCCAATCCAGTTCGGGTCGGCTTTGCAATGCGATAATTAATAAATTTCATTTGTGAGGTTCCGTAGTCTTATAGTTTAGTCATGTCCTCGGCTTAAGATATGAATCTCATCTCTGCATGGATATTGTGTATAGACCACGCCGACAAACTAAGCTAGGTAGCATTTGGCTAGATTCTGTCATTTCACCAGAATCGCCCTATCTATTTAACCTAACCTAACCAAATTCTCAAATTACCTACTCGATTTTTTACTATCAAATAAAATGTTTATCGCCATGGGGTAATTGGCCGGCACCATGCGCCATGGCGAACCTGTCGTAAACAAAATGTAATCAGAATCTGGCCCAACGTCGCGGCCGCTCCTACGTCCATTGCCGAGCGCCTCTGGTGAGATCTCTGGAAATTGACTGCCTCGGTGACTCACTGGTATGAGTATACGACTGCCATCCCTGAGGTTCCAGGTTCAATTCCGGGTCGAATCAAATTATTTGTGTTATCCACAAATGTTTGTTTCGGAGTTTGGGTATTTTCTATGTATAATATGTATGTATTTAGAAAAATATAAGTATGTTTATCAGTCGTCTAGATTCCATAGCATTAGCTTATATTAGTTTAATTTAGGCTAGATAAAGTTGTGTCAGAATGTCCAAAATATTTATTTATTTCTAGTGGCGCCCGGCGGTAAAAACAAAATAAAACAGTATCTGACTTAAACCTAATAATCCAAGCTAGGTATGTAGGTATCTCATCTAATATTTAGTAGGTACCTAGACAATAGGAGTTTTTGCTATGCTAAAAACAACACTAAAACCCTTTGGAAGGTAATTAAAAATATAACGCACACTACAAAAGACAAGGACCTCACTAGTGATTTGGTTACGGACAATAACCCTCTCAAATCAACAAACTTAGTGAATTAATACTTTGCTAATGTGGGTACATCCCTTACAGAAAAATTAAAAAGAAGCAACATTTGTACTTCCGATCCAGTGGTAAACAACCCAGAACAGCTTCACTCCTTTGTTCTTACCCCAACTGATCCTGGTGAAATTGATTTGATAATCAGACAACTAAAAAATGAGTGTGCGATTGGTTTAGATGGTATATAACAGAATTAATGCTTTGCTTGCCATTTATGGATTAAATAGGTAATGTACACACATACACACATCCACTCACACATATACACACAAACACACACGCACACACACATAATTGTGAAATTTTCTGTTTTTGTACACTGTTTTATTTCTTATTTACTGTAACATTGGTCTGTATTTTCGGCGCGTATAAATTCTGTCCAGGTAGTGGGTAACTGGAGATCTGTTACATTGGTTCACCTAATTCAGTCTCCAGTTTCTCACAGCTTTTGATATATAACATGTACTTACGCCTATGATGTAAAATTATATTACGAAATAAATTTATTTATTTATTTATTTATTTAGCAATGGGTAAAGTAAATGGATAAATAAACAAAGAACAGTATAAATTATCACAAATATTTAATACTATAACATCTGGTTCGTTTACAATTGTTGAGCTTCACTGATTTCGATAAATTGTTTTAATAATAAAGTTTTATGCCCTCTAATAAAATCTTCTTTGATTCTAATATATATAAAACTAACTTATTACAAAAGTACGAGTATGATCAACTGTCCACGAATACTAGTAGGTAGTCAATAATTTTTTGAGCGAAACGATCTTTCATCGTTTGTTTTTAAAGATTATTTACACTAATAATAACTAATAAGTACACAGTAATATACCAGATAAAATTTGCACATCTTTAAACTTCGGCAAGTTTCAAGAAATAATCGTTTTCTAAATACAAAAAAAACAACAAACTAATGAAATAGTAATAGAACAGATGCCTTATTTAGGCCGCGGCCGCCCCTACGTCTATTGCCGGGTGGCCCAGGTGCGTACTCGGAAGTATGCCCTTTGGCGCCGCAGTCTAGGACAGATGCCTATACATTTAAATTTCAGTACCAAAGAACTTATCCACTAAATAATTCACGAAAGGAATTCAAAATAGGGCAAATGGTCGTGTAATATTAAACCTTATTATGCCGTCTTCATGCGGTCTGATATTTGCTGATATAGATACGAAGCTAGCCGATGTGTAAACTTTATCTGGTAGTCGCTCGGTACCATAGACTTTAGGATACCTGAGACCTAGCGGCGCATGATTGCCGTTTTGACACATTAACACGTTTCATTATTTTAAATTACGAAATAACTACATAAATGCTGAGTTGTGGTGTTCAACAATTAAGAATAGAAATGTGCTTATTCAAACATAGAATTAATTTATAAGAAACTTAATGAACGTTAAAACGGGGAATCATAGAGTGCCGCTAGTATAGCTCACATTAAAATCTATGTCTAGTAGGTACTGTATTATTTTGTATATTATATAATAAATAACATAAAACTGGTTGTTCTACGCATGTCTGTCTGCCTGTTTAATGGCACATTTTTCCCATTAGCACACTGTTTGACTTGTACTGTTTTTAGATTTCAACTTTAAATAATTATTTTGTACCACACAATAATATATAAAAAGTATGTTGAACATTAAATGGACGGTCTGTTCACGAATTAATGTTATACTCATACAAGTTGTCTATCCAGCGTCACTGTTCTTTTACCATAAGGTTTAGTACCTATAAGGTCTCTTCACTAAGAATACTTCTTATTTGAATAAGTACAGTCATAGAAATGTTTAACTTGAATGTTAATTGCACGGTCTTAAAGACCCCCTTCATGAGATATTGTCTTCAAACAAGTCAAATCTACTAAGCAGACTGTGCGGTTAATCGGTAGAAATCCAACATGGCCCCTCGGCGATTGCTCGTGATATGGGGTAACTCCATTTTGTTTTCTGCACGAATTCAAGTCAATTCGTATGAATGTTTTAATATCTAATGATATTCTTAAAGAAAAGTACCTAAACACGTCTATCTTTCTTTTCACCATATTCATAAACTACAGAAACGATTTTTATGAAGTGTCTTACAAATAGATGTTGTATTTCATATAATATAATATGTTTGACGTTTCTACAGTAAGCAGATCGCTGCTTACGGCAACTGTATAAATGAAAACATAATATCGTTACTTATTAGAGCGTAGTTTTTTACGGTTTAAAAAACTACGCTGCACAACACATGATGTAAGTAATAATCAGTGTTTATCACCTTTAGGAAGTAACTTAACTTAATATTTATTTATATAAAACCAGACAGGAAAGTTATAGCGGTTTAACAATGATTCACTTCAATCTAATCTTATAAACTTAATTATTTACTATTTACATGGGTTTATAATTGATTATACTTACACTAAAATATCGTTTGAAACTTGAAATTAATACAATACGAATATAATATTAAGAAAAGATCAAGGTAATCATAGTCGAAGCAGGGGACATGTATAACTTTAATGCACATGTATGTGTTTATAGATACGAGTAGTAACGTCACATCGATGTGCGCCATGTTTCTTTCGAAATTATTGTAAAGAATTATAGGCATTTTAAGTTGCCGTGTTTTACTATTATTTGACCTATACCTTTAAGGAAATTGAGTCTAGTTGGCATTGTAATATCTCAGAACGTTTCATACAAAGTAAATAAAGTAGAAGAGGGGTACGATGAAACAGGCTTAAAGGGATCGAAAGAGCGTTGCTAATTCCAAACACTGTAACTCTGGATATTATAGTGTATTGTATTCACACTGTACCATTTGCTGTGTCGAAAGACCGTGTTAATCTACACCACATCTATTGGGTATTTTGCCTAAATAGCACTGACTACTGAAATAGCTGTAATATGAGGAACGGTCCCATTTCTTTGTGTGGGAAGGAGTATCTAGTTTATGAGCATTATGAGGTCTCCTTTAATAAGATACCCGGGTTTTTGAGCAATAAGAGGACACCGTGCGTTTTAATTTGTTCAAGTCCGACAAGAATTTTTATTTTCGTTCTTCGTGTTCGTGATCGATCTTGAAATAGCGGCTTAGACGTTTTAGCGGACATTATAAAAATGCATGTAAGTTTATCGTATTTCACAAGCTTTTATTTACTTTCACCTGTTCCGATGTCCGTGTCCGTGTGTTTAACACACTTCCCGGTTTTCCATTGAACTGAAACCTTGCCGCGTAATAAAGTCGCATGACAATGCTATATTATGATGTTAAAAGCTTGATTTAAACTAGGTATGCAATGCATGCTACTAATTGCAAATGTTGAGCGGAGCCAATTTTCTTAATTTTTTTTATGCTCTATTTTCTTGATTTGAGAGATATGCACTCCCTGGTATGATGTCGACCAGCATGCCAAATTTGGTCAAAATCGGTCTAGCCGTTTCGGAGGAGTTGGCACACAAACGATTTACACTTGTCGTCTAAGATAGAGCTTCGCTTCGCTCCGCTTCGCTCCGCTCAAAAAATATTTCTTTAATGATTTTTTGACTTAGACCATTTGCGCGCCTCTTCATGGTAGTACCTAACTATCTATTTTGATATTCATAGATATATTATACAGAGTGTTACATAAGGGTGATATCAACCTGAAGACACCTCCATCAGCTGATCGCCCAGAACGCCTTTTGATATGTTTCGACCGCGAAACAAGAAAAAAAAGTTCATCATAACGTGAACATAAACGTGTCCCAACACAAGTGCTTGACGTACTTACTAATAGACAATGGTGGGCGGCACTGGAGGCGTCGTCGCTCACGACAGGGTCGGCGTCCTTTGTCGGCGTCCAATACTAGGAAATTGCAAACGACGACCTTGATGCGAAACAGAGCCAAATGTTCCAACCAGGAGAGAGAGAGAAGGTTTTTTACAGGCGCGCTTTATTTGTACTACTGACTTGATGTCGATGACCGTATCAGCTGATTTTAGCTAGTGTTGTTCAAACAAGAGTGTTTTATTCGATAATAATGTTTTTTGATCTGGATGATTTTTTTTCTTGTTTGGCGGTCGACACATATCGAAACGGGTTCTGGTCGACCAGCTGATGGGGGTGTCTTCGGGTTGATATAACCCTTACGTAACACCCTGTATAGATACAAAGTAATTTACCTTACTTAATTGTACTATTGATAAGGTTATGTTAAGGAGCTTCGTTATCAGCGGTCATCAAATACTTGGTCTCATTTTTATTTAACTATTAGAAATTATAACGGCATAGATCCTGCATAATATCCTGCCTAGTATAATACCTACTTACTTTTTAATTCTGTAGACCACATAATACCTATGTATATATTTAAAAGACGACGTTTTACGATAAGCCCAGACGTTACGTAGGTATAAGCCCGCAATTTTGTCAGTATGGATGAATTTTTGATTTTTCCCAAAAAGTGTTGTCGGTGACACCGAAAAATACGTTTAATCTGTGTGATCTGTATCAGTGGCTATAGGAAAAGTCTAAGCAGTCTAATCTAGTCGACACGAGCGGAGCAGTGATTGCTCTCATGCAGACCTGTATGATTTAGTCGAATTTAGTCAATGTTGTTGCTTGGTTTTGACAATGGCGCATGCTGCATGCAGTATGCTGCATGTCATATTATCATCTTAGGTAGGTAGGTACACTGGTTCCACGAATTGAATGCAATTACGTAGGTTTACTTACATTCATTTAAGATTCGATTCACTTACAATATAAATATTATTAACCTAACTCTTCTTACTAAGTTTTCATACATTAAATAAGTTATACAAAGATATAATTATCGTTTTCTCTAATATATTTGGAGTTTCTGCTACTCTACGATCGTTCTACACTAACAAATCCAATATACACTCAATTGGAAAATGGTCGCCATCAATAATTTTGAGTCTAGTACACAATAGCAGTCTTCTTTTAATACCTAGGCTTATGATTATGTTGAGGGCGATGGGGGGAGTGCCAATCTGGTTGCCTAGGCTCACGATGATGATGATGATGATGGTGACGTCGCTTGTCTCTCGCGTGAGGTGCTGGGTACACGTCAGAAACTACCAACTCTGATCCATCTTTAGGAGCTTCTCTGTCATGTCGTCTGTGGCCATGTTTGGCACCCGCGGCTTCGTGTAGTTCCTCCCACGCCTGGCGGTAGTACCTGTTGAGTCCACTTCTGGATTCTGATGATGAAGAGTCCAAAGAGCCAACAGTGTTGCAGTCGGGGGACACGTGGTGTCTGTAGCGCTTGCCCTTATTGTGTTTCCTGCTAACATATTCATTTATAACTACTTTAGTAAGTTTTGTAAACGAAAGACAACATTAAATTTTATTGCAAACGGGTTATTACCATTCAATGGTATTATCAAGCTTTCGAGTATGATCATGGTACTTGTGCTAATATAGATTAGAAATATCGGATGACGCCGACAGATAAACAAATATAGTCATGGTAGGTAAATAGGTAAAATCCCGTTTGCAATAAAAGTTACGGTATCTATGCAAGTATTAATGACTATGTCAGTTTATATCATATTAATTAGCAAGAGAATCTCGATACTGGGTGCTTAGTTATAATTAACTAACCTAATTTGCAAATTTTATGTTTGAAGTAGGTACCTTAACTTTAAGTAAACCTACAGTAAAACACAGTAGGTATTATTTAAAGTGCTACTCATTTCATTATATCTACAAAAGTTTGGGAGTTATTACGATAGTTAGTGGAGTAATTTGAAGTAGGTACTTAGGTAGGTAGATAAAGTAATGTGTTGGGATATTGATCGACCGACAGGTTCTTCGTTGTGATATATTGTTTTGTTGGTGGCACTAGATAATCTTATTACAATTTATATACAAAATATCGGTGCCTTGTGCACATTGTGACTTTAAAAAGTAATTCGGGTGTGTAATTCTTGCGGTTTTCGCGCGAAAGCGATGTGCTTGACGTTTCTAATTTAAAATGTGACCATGTGAAAAAATAAAGCTTGTAGTTTTGTGTCATACATTTGTGGTGTGGAATAGTTGTAAAAAAATATTGTTTGTGATTATTAGCTTTGTGGGACAACTCGTGTCTCAATTTTCCTTGCAGCCAGTGAGTGTTCAATTTGTAAATTTTACGCGTGCTTGTCCAATACCGGTGCGTATAGCGATGACATGGTGGTTGGTTATATAAATATATAACATAAGTATATAATGCTAAACATATTATTTAAATAATATAATCACTTTTGGATAATAATATATATAAAAAGAGTTTTAAAGCTATATATAGGTAGATTGTAGATATAATAATGTATACAATTTACTCATCATTTCTTTTCTTATTACGATAAAGTATGTATTACTGATATGACGTCGTTTAGTCTTCTAGCGGTTGCGGAGTGCAACCACCATGTCAACGTAGTACCTCAATACAAACGCACTGGCTATAACGGGTTGGAGAAGTGTCCAGCACGATGCGTGTTTCGGTGAGTCCTGGCGAACTCTCGCCTGCCGACTTGCTGGTCGGGGAATGGCAGCGCCAACAGTGTGTACCACCGTGATGGAAGCTCGCGTACCGCCGGTGGTGGACGCTTTGGGCCACCGCTGATGTATCAAGTTTACTTTGTAGTGGGCGAATGACCATGTATTTTGTTAAGTCGATTTTGCACAAGACTCATAGTCTACCTTTAATGTTAGTTTTGAAGAGTTCATGGTTTTCTGGGACCGATTTTAGTAGGTATATTTCATCCTTACTTGATTATGAAGTAATAATATTTGGAACATACAAAACATTATTTTTGACATTTTTGTTTGTGATAAGTATATGACGTGCAAATTAAATAAAAACATTAAACTACATAGTTACAATTTACAATAAATAAATACCAGCAATAATGTGGGCAAAATGTTCCTAAAGGCTTGGTCCACATCCTCAAATAGTCTGAAATAGATCGGTAGAGTAGTGGGTAGTTGGTAAATATCTTTGTAGAGTGACGGTGTTGCCCAGTATAAAATTGTGGTATTTGCAAATCATAAATAAGGGTCTGTTTAATGATTCACTTGATCAATAACTCTGTTTGTATAAATAAAAAAGATAGTGGAAATATATATGTATGAAATGATAATTATTTATGTTGTTGAGTAGTTTAATATACGCAAGACAAACATGTCCATCGTTCGTCGCAGATATGCTCCTACTGAAGTATCTAAAAATACATTTATTATAAACTTAATTAAAAATAATTATATATTCAAGGAAAGGAATTAAAAATATAGACTAAGAAGAAGGGGAAGAATGGAATATATACCTAATAATACCTTGTAAAAGATATCAATTATGGATACCTACATACATTGGGGATTGAGAAATACGTTCCGAAAATATTAGAAAACAATCGATGTCCAAAGGGGTATGTGCGAATGTCACAAGTATATAATAATTACTATACTAAACTATGTAGGAATTAATAAGAAACAACAAAGGAAGCTCTAGTTAGAGGAGTTATCATTTCGTACATTGACACGTAAAAAAATATTTTTAAGGTTGGCAATGCTGAGTAGCCACAAAGAAGTTAATATATTTAGAATCTTACCTTCGAACTAGTATAACAATGGTGGTGATTATGGCAATGAGGAACACTAGGGCTCCGAAGGCACCGAGAGCTACTACAGCTCCAATATTGAGTCTAGCTCCAACATGGTCTCGCCTCTCACCGTCGACTGATTGTGGAACATTCACGCGTGGAGTTTGCTCCGCGCGGATGTTGTTGCCGCTGCCGAGGATCTGGAAAATAGATTCGATTACGTTTAGAAAGAAGAATCATGTTCGTATAACAACCGGGACCGACCAGCTCGACGTGCTCTCCGAGGCACGGTCTTAAGACCAACCTGGCTAGATGTTGCTTAACGTTTGAAATAATATACTGGTATAGTATTCACGCTTACCTGGTTTTCCCTCGGATGACTTGCAACAATGATATGCGGTATGTGGCTAGTCGAAGCATCATGATTGTCTGGCGCGGTCACTTTCCTTTCTGGTGGCCGTTCATATACCTTCGTTGCCGATCGCTCTGTCGTAGTCTTTGGTTTTAATCTTAGCGGTGGTTCGACTGTCACGAACGGTGTTGGTGAGGATACCGGTCGGGGTGATGTGCGGGATTTTACTGGCCCAGCGAGAGTCAGCCGTGGTGTGGTCGTCGTAGAGGGTTGTGTGACCGGGGACGCTGTTGTGGTCGACAGAGAGGTTGAAGATGTGGTAGGGAGTTCCGCTGCTGGAATTTGTTCAAACAGAAAAATAAGTTTTTCACACTAATAGATTCTTTGTGTCTAAATGTGGGCTCTTCACAAAGTTACACTGAAACTTATTATGCTTTTAAAAATGAATACGATATTAGATATCGCAAATACGAGTTACTAGCATTCCCGTTAAAAAGTGTTTGTGTTAAAAGTAGATTAATTTCGGTATTTGTGGTGGTCAGAGATCGAAATCACGTCTTTAGAAAGCAAGTACTTAGATACCAGGGTATAGACGATTCAAACTTATTGATCTAATTAAACTTACATTGACATGTCGGTGCAGGCTTATCCCACAAGCCGGTGGCTAGACAGGAGAGTCTCTTAGCGCCCATCAACTTGTGGCCCCTCAAACAGGCATAGTCAGCTGCTGCGCCGAACACGGACGCGTTGTGGGTTAGTGTAACCCTAGCGTTTGCAACCCGAGGTGGTTCTTCACATTGTACCACTGAAATAGACCATTAAGTTTACTGTAGTTTAGACCCAAAGTTGTAGGCGGTAATACTTATATAAGTTTAACAGCTGGGACCGATAAAGCTTTCCATCTGTACAGATCACAATTTCTAACTTCTTTTATCACCGCTTCTTAAACGTGCTTAAGTCAATATGACTTTTCTTTCAGCAGACCTTCGATTTATAGAAGAATAAGGCGCTATAGAGTGAAGAAAAGTGTAGGTATACGGCGTTTTTACGGCGTAATAGAAAAAATAAACCCAAAATTGGTGTGATACTCGTATGCAAATCCCGAGATTTCGAACTCTCTTTGAACCTGCATCAAACTTCATCTCTCTCGTCTCTCCATCTCCAACTATTCTCACTTTCTTCTCTATAAACTTCTTTAACTGATCCGGGTGGCGTAATCGATAGTGCATGCACTTTCGACGCAAGTCTCGGGATCGATTCCCGGGCCGAATCAAATATTTGTGTGATCCACAAATGTTTCTTTCGGAGATTGGGGTGTTTTCAATGTATATGTAGGTGCTTCTTTAAACTTTCGCGTTTTGTACACATTATAAACTTAAAAGACTAACGGGTCTTTTACGCGATTATTGAGATATATACATACCTCTTTATTACCCGACGTTTCGGCCCTGTTACAAGAGCCGTGGTCACGGATGGTCTGGACACCACCCGTGTATATATCTCAATAATCGCGTAAAAGACCCGTTATAATAATAATAATAATAATAATTTTTATTTGCATTAAAGAGTTCGATGTTACAATTTTTTAGTGATTGAAGCCTCCTTTTAAGCAAGTAATGCCTGTATTAGGAGACTCCGCTCTTCCAAAACAAAACGTACAATTTTTTGCAATAATGCAGGAAGGTGTTTCTTATAATTATAAACCAATACAAGTGTGTTGGTTTTCTATCTAATATTACAATACAATATTACTTAATATTTATTTATTGTACATGACATATGTTCATGCGTCAAGAAGCGTTCATGTGTGTGTGTGTGTGTGTGTGTGTGTGTGTGTGTGTGTGTGCGGGCGTGTATGTGTGTGGGTGTGTGTGTGTGTGTGTGTGTGTGTGTGTGTGTGTTAGTATTATGTGTGATTGTGATCTTAACGAATATGTTGTAAAAGCATCTCGGTATCTTGATACGTAAGTGATTTCACATAACTAGTTAGCATTATTCTACAGTCGTAATAGTTTTTAGAATATATGTAAATTTCTTTATTGATTTTATTATAAAGCTGTGCAGATCGTTTGCTGTATTGCTTACAGGCAAACATCGTTTTAGTTGGAGGAATGTTAACTATAATGTCTTGTCTTTAGTCTTTTAAGTTTATTATTTGTAGGTGTGTATTTAGAAATGTACAGGTAAGTATGTTTCTCAGTTGTCTACATTTAATTTAGGCTTTATACTCGTAACTTTGAAATTGATTACTGCTTTTACCATCACATCTCGGCGGAGGTCCATTCCACCTCTCGTCTATGTCACAGACGAGTCGCGACCTCCCTACCATCTCGTACCCTGCCTGGCATGAGTACTGGACGTGCGACAGGTAAGACACGGACGCGTTGATCAGCTCATATGTTCCGTGGGGGATCTCCGCTGGGAAACCACAGTCAATACCTGGAATGAGTAGATATTTTATTAAACGAAACATTCAAAAGGAATTCACTGTTTTGTGTTGAAGAAAGAGAAAATAAACAAATACATACTAACAAAACGACAAACAGAGACAAAAATGTAGGTACACGTAGCACAAAATTACGAAAGCAATCACATGGAGTCTGTCAAAATAAACTATCTAATGGTGTGTCCAAACACAGTGCGGTTAGCTTGGCTGGCGGTTTTAAACTGAGGTGTTATATAAAAAAATAACTTTCTTGCTGTTTTTGCGTTATTTATGTAAAAGTAGGTGTATCGATGGTAGGTTGAATGAGGTCAAAATGACATCAGTAACCTTCCGACTTACGTTTGCAAACTGGTGGAAACTCGTCGTAGAAGCCTGTGTCGAGGCAGGTCCTCACTGTAGGCCCTACAAGCAAGTGGCCATCATCACAGGAATACTCCACCGAAGCACCAACTTCGAAGCTATCGGTAGTCATTGTGGAGTTGGGGGGTTGCTCTGGACGGCCGCACGCTTTCGGTTCTAGAACAAGGATTGACAGATATTATTAAAAATGAAAGTTTTTTAGAAAAACATTCGCTGAAGAATAACGTAACCAATAAAATTACCAAATAATTGATAAGAAACTTTGCTATAAATTTCCAAATAGACTAAAATGTGGTTGTGTGGTCTTTATTGTATCATTCCATCAATTTATAGGGCGAAAAGAAAAAGTGGTTCCACCTCATTGGAAAACTATCAAGCGTCAGATATCTTATGGCGAGATTAATGACCAGCCCGTATTGCCACTTTTAGATGACACTGGAGTATGTAGCACAGAACTATTCAAGTTTATTGGACGAGCGGGATGGGTAGTTTAGTAACTTAACTACAGAACATAAATGGCTTAACATTATGTCTTGGGAATGTCGGCCCAATAACCGTTAAGTGGACCATGAAACGCTCAGACTGTACGACTTCGACTACAAGCTTATGTGGTATATTCTGACCACCACAAATACAGAAAAGATTCTTCTTCGTTTAGGACTAAAACCTAGCTGTACGTGACCAGTTTGTGCGTTGTGTGCTTAAATGAGTGGGAAAGTTTTATACATAATAGAAATTACAATTCTGCGATGCTACGATTACAATGGTGAAACTTATGATTGTCATAATTCAAGCTCGAGTAGATTGTGTGGTGTTCAAATGTCCTAATATTGTTACGGCCACAGTTGACAGAAAAAATAAACCTCATCCAAGAGAATGTACGAATACAAAATACCCAGTACACAAATCGCTTTAGCATCGTGTGCATATCACATAATATACTTTTGCAACATATACATTTGCAACGCATCAATACCAAATCGCTAAAGCAACAAACAAAAATCAACTTACGGTGTTGACATATATAGTTCATTCTCGCGTGACAGTCCGTATCGGCCCATAGCCAACCTTTGCTGCCGTCGAATCTTGCGCATTCTCCACTCCCGCCAGGAGCAGTCCAGAATGAAACGGTGACGTCATTGCCGTTAACCCATCTCCAGTTAGTTTGGTCTTGTCGATCGCGAACTGCACCCAACCAATACTGGCTGCTACTGTCGCTCCTGTGGAACAAAACGTCGGTTAAGGATAACAGTATAGTGGAAACCACCACCAAGGTTCTATTAGGTACTCTTATTATTTCTTTTCACCCAGCTGTTATTGCCGTTGGCAAGAATATACTCTACTAGTACAGACACCCCGTACCATACTAAGAAATGAGACTATTCTTAATTAAGGCTGTTAGATCCCTAGTGTTGATTAACAGCCGTTCAACAATCGGCTGTGTATGTACAGGATACTTAAAAAGAGTATTGTGGTGGTATCAGATATGCGCACAGCTTCTGTGGGTGCGCGGCAGCTACGCACGGCATCCACGGGACACAAAGCCACACTACTAGTTACCTGATCGGATTTACAACGCGGCCGCCGCGCTTAAATTCTGTGCTTTATTAGGCCACACCCTTAGCGTACACTGTCATTGAACGGGGTCCAGTCAAAATAAGCTTTTATGAGAAATCATGATCGGTCTTTACAAATAATTCTACGACAAACTCGAACCGAACTCTCTCTGTAAATTAAATTGTCGGATGCCATGTGCTTTAGTTCTACTGATTTTCAGGCCTACACTCCCCAGTTTACACTGCCATTTCTCCAGCCTTCTCTGTACCTCATGAGTTCATGACCTTCACCGACCAGAACAATTTCATCGGCAAATAGCATACACCAGGGGTCTCCACCCTGTATCTCCGATGTCAAGACATTCATTAACAACAGGAAGAGATACGGTCTACGGTCAAGCCTGCCAGTCGCAAGTACTACCTAACATATTATCAAAAAATTTCTTACGACTACAATGTCACCCCTGTATACAGCTAAAGTGTACCAAAATACTCGCACTTAATTTAGTAATACCACAGAATAGGGAATAGTACTTACATAGTAATACTCTTGTAATACTGTAATAATTAAGTGCGAGGTGACTTATCGAAAGTAATGACACATTCGTAGGTGTCCATCAGTAACCCTACACGATGTCAACACGTGTCATTACTACCCCACTAATATTAATGACTGCACATAATGTGAATGTAGAAGGATAACTGTTCAGTTATTTAAGTACTTAATTGATTTTGTTAACTCCCTTTAATTTGGATAAAACGTTAAACAAGAGTATTAATTACTTAGGCGTATTTAGTACGTGTTCACATTGTCCGATCGTCCGATCGGACGCATCTATTCCCTATTCTGTGACGTGGGTAAGTAAAGTAACCCGATATCAGGCCAGTCAACCCTGATATGGACGATTAAACCCGACCATATCGATGCGGAGTAAAACCCGATCCATCCCCAGATAGAAGCTACATAGGTGCCACCTGGCGTGCCTGGCGATGGACGTAGGAGCAGCGGGGGACTTTAAAAATACCGATATAATAGGGTATCGCGTCCGATAGCCATTATACGATCGGACAATGTGAAAACGCTCTTAGTAAATAAAAGCCACTGGGAGTCCATTAAATATGGTACAGTAAATTATCGTGTCTGCCAAATAATTACACCATATTAGGTACCCTATAATCTACGGAACATAAATCATCTATTTGGAATTTTACGTAGTTAACCTAATAACAGTCGCTAAAGGTATGTATGAGTTTGCGTAGGGACGGCTCAGTTTCATTATATGGGATGGGGGCATCTCTATACTATATCTATATCCCAAATAGATTGAAATAAAGGTCATTGATACTAAAAACAACCAATTCTAAATGAACGCGACCACGCCACACCCAGCTGCGACAGGTTTATTCCTCGATGTCAATGACCTTTTATTCCAATCTATTTAGGACTAGTAGTTCTGCGAACAGTAGACCTCGCGTTATTTTCGCATTTTCCCCCCATTTCTCCACCATTTTCCCCCCAATCGAAAAATCCCTTGGACAAAAGTTGCGCCTTGCAACAAAGAACACTTGTGCCAAATTTCATGTCAATCGGCTGAAAAATGCGGCCTGTAGACCGGAACTGACACACATCCATACATACAGACAAACAACGCCAAATCGACCACTCCTCGAGTTGAACTGAGACGCTTCGCTCGCTCGGTCAATTATAGTATAGTATTAATCGGTGGTATATAGAGCTTGAAGGTTGATTTAGTAATATCTAGTAAGTGGCAACGGCCAAAAATATTTAGATTATACGATCATAATATTTTTGGCCGTTGCTACTTAAACACTGTGTTGTAATTCGGTATGTACTTGTGACAGTAATCTAGACCTATTTAAAAATGAATCCCGATTTTTCCTTTAGTCCCAACACGCGTGAACTTTTGAACCCATTTCGCATATTCTTTATAATAAGTGGTGTAAAAAAAATCTTAAATGAAAGTAATATTAAAATTGTGCGCTACATTAGCTTAATAAAACTTAACGACCATATTAACTTTCCTTATTTAATCTGGTAATGTGTAGCCGTGGGAATTGTCGACTAGTGAACTATTACATACGAGTGGAGCCAGGGGCATCAGTTAGTTAGTCATGCGATGAAACAAAGCCTAATACATGGGGCACACTAAAACATTTGCATTTCTAGCTAATCGGAACTATTTGAATTTCGAATGTTATATTTTTTTAAACGTTCAATCAGCACGTAGAAAACATGCCTTCAGATCTGTGGTCCTCCTGTTTTAAAAAATGGTTCGATCGCATGAAATTATGTTTAAAATGTAAAGGAGAGTATTTTGAAAAGCAATAAACATAATATTTTGGTTTTAACATGTTGTTTTTTTAAGTTACTCAAAACTTATAGTGTGACCTACGTATTATGTTGCCCTGAGTTCTGCTGCATGCAAAAGCTCTTGTTTTAATAATCTTCTAATTACGCTCACACAATTTTTTTATATTAAAGAAGGTAGGTATAGATATAAGTAGACATATGCATGCAAATATGCACGAAAAAAGCGCGAAATATGCACAATCAAAAGCCATGTCATTATTATTCATCATTATTATTATTATTAGGATTTATGTTTATTTGAAATGTTTGTCCAAATGCACAAGGAAAGATTTTGGTTTCTAGTTTCTCAATTTAAAAAGATAAATATGTTTTTATTACGGGTTTCTCAAATGCCAGGGCTTGAAATTATTGAAATGGCGTCTTATCTGATTTGGCCAATTTTCCTACTAATTTCTTTTATGATTTCGAACAATACGGCATAATACAAAACGTCAAACACGTTTATATGCAAACATTCAAATGTATCCTTCCATAATCCGATGCCTGGATATAAGTATGTTTAACAAAATATATAAGTTAGAGTTTGTATTATTTACGGATATGATTCTAAATCGCAAAGCATTATATTTTAACATAGTACATGCAATTATATTCTATATAGATCATAGAGTACATGCATAACGCTAGCATTATTGATTACTATCACGACACATGCATGCAATTCGCCATTACTTCGCAAAACTATAGAAGATTATGAAAAAATTGCATATATTTCAATATAAAATATACACCGCCGACCTGCTCTAGCTTTTATTTAACCATTTATGATTGCTATTTATTAAACGAGCGATTGTAATACAGGTCGCGAGGCGTAAGCGGAGCTTTGCATTTGTGTGAGTGACCACGAAAAGTAGAGTAAAAACTCTTTTTGTAGTTGTGTGTGCAACACATGTGTGTATAAAAGAGGTCACATATATGTACGTTCACGTACTCTGCACTCACACAAATGCAAAGCTCCGCTTACGCCTCACGACCCTGTACCTACGTATATTTTGTTTACGTCACGATGAGATTGATTTGTCTATTTAGGACACAAGACTTGTTAAAACAAAGAAAAATCCAGCCAATTGCGAGTTGTTACTAACTGTTAGTCCAACTCGCACTTGGACGGTGTTCTCTTTAGTTAGTGACTACTAACACACGTCGAATCCTATGTATATGGGCATAACCGTCACTTAGACCTTTTTCAAAATATTAGCGCAAAAACGTTGGCTAGAAACTAAATAAACTTTTAGGCAAATAGACGTACGTGTACAATTTGGCCAGTTATAAACCCCAATGGTTCAATAGGTCGATGTACCGTGTCGTAAGTTATTTAAAATATACAATAACATGCTACTACTATACAAATTGCGTGGTGCATTGCTCATTGCAAAATGTCTTAAAAATTGTTCCACTTTATAGAAACTTAAACGGCTCCCCTGTAAAATTTGATTTTTACAGTTTGGGCAGTTGTAGAATGATTGGGAAAACAGCACACTTATTTGCGTACTAGCTGTTGCCTGCAGCTCCGCCTGCGTGTTATAGTTTTCTTGATCACCAGATACTGATTTACTATGTATAGCTTTTGCCCGCAGCCCGCCTGCGTGTAACTTTAGATCGACACAACCTTTTTTATTTATGAACCGATTGAAATAAAACAAAATGTTAAATTGAGTAAACCACAACGAATTACTGAAAACCGCATTCAAATCGGTTAAGCCGTTTCTGGGATTAGCGTGTTCAAACATTCAGACAAACAGACAAACAGATAAACAGACAAACAGACAAAAAATCTAAAAACCATTGTTGGGCAAAGATCTTATAATACAACGGACATAGGATCTAGAACAAATCGCAAGAAAATAATGTCCCGAGTCGACCTATACATTATACATAGGCATACATAGATATAAACAAATTTCATATTAAAATTTAAACCTTGATTCAACGGAATAGTGTTCACTTTTGTTTGCACTAATTTATCGCATTACGTAGCTTCTATCTGTCCGCCTGACTAATTCACCTTATGCAGCTTATACTTGAACTACGTGAACATAGAAACAATGGAGTAGGTTTATTTTGTTAAAGTCTTTTAAGGATTCCATGATATGTACCTACGTAGGCGTAATAATTAATGTAAGACTACAATAAATTCCATAATCTTATAAATTGTAATTACTTGTTTATGTTAGACGAAATAAGCTGAAAAACTAATTAACGACTGACAAAGATTTTTTTTTTCGAGTCAGTTTCATAATAAGTAACTGTAGTGTATGAATAACAAAAAGGGAATTAATGAATTTAACTAATTATAATATTATAAATGCCAAACTTCTTGCGGGTGTCAAAGTTCTTCCGCTTTCATTACTATTTTCATAACGCTATGTCGCTACGTCTACTACAAGATAGCCGTGTTTCAAGTGACTGAATTAGTTGCTAAAACTGCGCATCATTAATTTATTTTTATCTTATGGTTAATTTTTGGGATACGAAATTATTGGCTACTAGCTGATCACCGTGACTCCGCCCGCGAGATATAGTTATCTCGGCCCCGATTCCCGTGGGAATACATTACCGAGAATCCAAATAAAAAGAAAATAACAGTACATACACGAAATAAAATGACATGTGTAATTATATTTATGACAAAACAATGATACCCTGTGAAAATTAAAAACATTTTTGGGCTTATCTCCTCCATTCAATCAAGGGATTCTTGTACAAGTTTCATAAAGATCGGACCTCTTTTTGTTATGTCCATAAAATGAGCCGAACAAACAAGATTGTTATTTTTTGGATCAAAATATTCTTCTCGCCGTGCTAGGGCAATAATATTTTTCCATTGTGCACAGTGTACTGGATCCCGAGGAAAACTGAAATAGATGTTGGTTCATATAACGAAAAAAAAATCATAAAGAGCCAAGGCGTCTCCACTATAATCTTTGTTCCAAATAGTTTTATCGCTATCGGTAATCCGAATAAATCTGAATGGTCATTTTGTTAGTACATTATTCAGTGAAAATGAAATGGTCTCTTTCTTTTTACTGAGCTTGGGATGAGTTCGAAAGAGACAGATAGGTACTTCGGTATTGGACTGGATTGCAATATTTACTTTTGTCTTTTAATTTATTATCGACGAAATACTGTATTTTAAGTGAAATAATAAATTGCAAATAATAAAACAAAAGCTTATTGACTGAAAATATGATACACCGTCTTCAATTTGCTTTTTTTTCGTAGTTTTTACACGTTTTTACAATACAGTACGGCATTGTGCAACGTGTTGTCGTTCAGTTGTCAAAATCAAGACTGGCGCGCGATTGTTTCTCTTTTAGCGTTTTGTTTCTCTTTTAGTTCGGACACTTTTGAGCGATGATCCGAAATCCATTGTATTTAAAATCATTGGTTTTGGGCCCTAATAGTGTGTACTAATAGTAATTATATTTAACAATCATTGTAATTTGCTTTCCCAATTAGAATTTTTTCCAGAGGATTTTTATTTTGTCTGAATGTTTGAACTCGCTTATCTAAGCAACGGCTTAACTGATTTGAATGCGTTGTTCACTGCTTTCTTGAGACCGAGTTATTGCCGACAGTACTCTTTTTGAAGTCAAGCGAGATTCCCTGTCGGTGAAGGTCTCAGATTCACGTGACAGGGTGTGAGCCTCACGGTCGGCGGATAAACGTTCCATCGGGATAAATTTCGATAGGCCATCAATTGAGAACGCTGTGAACTCTGTCGTGATTCTCGCTGAAGTGACGTTTCTGAAGCACGTAACCTAAACCTGTCGTTCCTGAGATGCAATAAGTCTTGCTTCATGATCCTCTTCAGATTCCTGAGATCGAAATAATCTTAACCTTTTATCATTTCTGCTGCATTGGCTGAGGTTCGATTTTCTTCGAGGCATTCTCACTTACTATCGTATACAATAATGCTTATACAGTTACAGGCAGCAACCCTACATACCACTATTATTTCAACTCTCTCTTTATTTAATTTAGTATAGTAAATAATATTACGGAGACTGACTTTAAAGGTGACAAATACTAAAAAAACTAAAAACTAAATGTTAAGTTGAATGTACCGCAACGCATTAGTGAAAACCGCTTTCAAATCAGTTAAGCCGTTTCTGAGATTAGCGCGTTCAAACATTCAGACAAACAGACACACAGACAAACAGACAAAAATTCTAAAAACCTTATTTTGGGGTTCTATTGCGTTCATAAAGGCTGCATCAATTTCTCATATATATCTTCCTTGTACAGACAGCGAACAGTTACAATTTTATTATATGTATTGATAACACTATAAATGCTAATTCATAGTAGGATATGTACCAGTTGAAAATCTATATATATAAAAGAAAGTCGTGTTTGTTACAACACTTATAACTCGAGAACGGCTGGACCGATTGCCATGGTTTTTGATTTGTTGGATTTGTTTCCGTAAAAACAATGAAATAGATGCTGATTTGTTTATTACATGTGAAACATTAGTTGTACAATCCTGTCAAATAGTGTAACAACTATTTTTTTTTTGGTAAAATGTCTACAAAGTTCAGGTAGTGTTACTGTTACTTGTGATATTTGTTTGTTTTAGCCATTAATTTTCGAAAATTATTTATTAATTATTTAATTTTTAATTCCAGAAAATAATACCTAAGATTTATTCTACAGTAAAAACATAAAATCATCGGAAAGGAACAAAATAAAAAAGAATAAAAAATCAGTTGGTAAAGGTTATAAGAATAAGGAAAAACAATCTACAGGTTAACAAAAGTGTAAATGTCTTTTTATAGGTTGTATATGATTTTTCTTGATAAGATATTCATACGTAGTGGTTATATACTCTTTGAGCTATTGTCTATGTCTCGAAAGTTGTCACTGTTATTATATTTGGTGGTTTTATGCGAGTGCACATTTTAATAACAATGCCGCGTCCTAGAAGATCTAATCTTTCCCAGCGAAGCCGTAATGCAATTAGGCAACGGAATATCGCGAGTCAATTATCTGATGGAGAACGAGAAATTGCACGAGAACAGCGCCGCGTTAGTATGGAGCAAAGAAGGGCCTTAATTCGTGCTTCTCAAACACAAGAGCAAAGAGAGGCAGCCCGTGAAACGACTAGGTTAGAAACGAGAAATCGTCGAGCTTATCGTACAGATGACCAGAGGAATAATCTTTGAAGTGCAAGAAGAAATGGTTCAAGTATTGATTTGAATTGAGCAGCGTTTCTGTATGATTGCACCATCGACTACAGCTTGCATCGTTTAGTTTGCATTGGTCCAATGGACGTTGTTTGCCAGCATTGTGGAGCATTGAAGTTTGCTGGTGAAACGCCTGGTTTGTGCTGCCTTAGTGGTAAAGTGAAATTGCCATTATTGGTCCCGCCACCAGAGCCATTGTGCTCCCTACTTTATGGCGAAACACTAGAATCACGACATTTTCTAGCGAACACTCAAAAATACAATGTCTGTTTCCAAATGACTTCATTTGGGGCGGAAATTATCGAAGAACACGGATATAATCCGACATTTAAGGTAATTTACGTTAAAAACTTTATTTTCTATCATTGTAAAAAAAATCTGGAATGTAGTTTGTTAGATTTCTGTATTTGTCTCTGAAATAAAAATGGTATGTTATTATTTGAAAAAAAAAGTGTTTGTAAAAAAAGTGTTTGTAAATCTAACTATAACTATGGGTTTGACTTTACAGATTCAAGGCCAGATTTGCCATCGCATTGGATCATTGCAACCTATAGAAGATGCACAGCATAAATTCTTGCAAATATACTTCATGGGCAATATGGAAGAACAACTTAACCGGCGTCAAGGGATCAACACAGCTACGAAAAGAGCAATTCTCCAAGATCTGCAGCAAATGCTTCATGAACATCATGCATTGGTCAGGCTGTTCAAGACTGCTTTAGAGCGCATGCCAAGTGATGACTATAAAGTTGTGATCAGAGCAGATAAAAGACCAGCTGGAACACATGAACGCACATTTAATGCTCCAACAATCGATGAAGTGGCAATCCTGATTGTTGGTGAAAACTTGGAAACACGTGATATTGTACTTACACGACGCAATACTGACAACTACAAAGAATATATGAAACACACCGTTCATATGACGCGTTACAATACCCGCTGATGTTTTGGCAAGGAGACGATGGATATCACTTTAATATCAAAATGATTAATCCATTGAATGGTAAGATCAATATTGTTGTTTTCATTTTAACTTGATATACATTTTATTCTGTTTGCTTTTAGTACTCAAAAAAAGTTGTAATTTCTAATTTAGTAGAGAGTAGCTGTAAGAGTCGTTAACCTATTACGGGTTCTAAAATACAATTTTTACTGCATTTGTTTCAGGTGAGGAAACTACCAAGAAGGTTAGTTCGATGAATTATTACGCATATCGTTTGATGATTCGTGAAAATTCTGACAATTATTTGTTGCGATTTCGTCGACTGCTTCAACAATATTGCGTTGACATGTACGTTAAAATCGAAACGGAGCGCCTGACTTTCATTCGGTTGAATCAAGCTAAATTGCGTTCGGAAGAGTATATCCATTTACGCGATGCAATTAGCACAGAAGGAGATTCAGAAAATGTTGGTCGGTTGACTATTTCACCGGCGACATACATAGGTAGCCCGCGTCATTTGCACGAATATGCGCAAGATGCAATGACATATGTTCGTAATTATGGTCGGCCAGATCTATTCATTACATTTACATGTAATCCGAAATGGATAGAAATTATTCAATTGCTGCTTCCCGGACAAACATCAAGTGATCGACACGACATCACCGCACGTGTTTTCAGGCAAAAAATTCGGTCACTAATGAATTACATTGTTAAGCAACACGTCTTTGGGAATACTCGATGCTGGATGTATTCAATTGAATGGCAAAAACGAGGCCTACCGCATGCTCACATTCTGATTTGGTTAGTCGAAAGAATTCGGCCAGATCAAATAGATGACATCATATGTGCGGAGATTCCTGCTCCTGAAACCGATCCAGACCTACATGATGTTGTAGTCACGAATATGATTCATGGACCGTGTGGCACTATCAACCGACAATCACCGTGCATGGTCGACGGCAAGTGTTCCAAACGGTATCCACGAAAATTGACGGCAGAGACCATTACAGGCAACGATGGTTATCCATTGTATCGGCGTCGATCGCCCGATGATAATGGTAGAACTATCACAACTAAAGTGAAAGGAAACGATTTCGTAGTTGACAACAGTTGGATTGTTCCATATTCGCCACTTCTTGCCAAAACATTCAAAGCACATTGTAATGTTGAGTATTGCAATTCGGTCAAGTCAATTAAATAGATTTGCAAATATGTCACGAAAGGGAGCGACATGGCGGTTTTTGGTATCCAAACATCCAATACCAACGATGAAATCACGCGCTATCAAGTTGGTAGATATGTGAACTGCAATGAAGCAATTTGGCGTATATTTTCATTCCCTATTCACGAACGTCATCCCACTGTTTTACATTTGGGGGTGCATCTAGAGAACGGTCAGAGAGTATATATCACAGCGTCGAATGCTGCTCAACGTGCCGAAACACCTCCAGCGACAACACTGACCAGTTTCTTTGCGATTTGTCAAAGCGATCCGTTCGCACGAACTTTGCTTTACTCAGAAATGCCACGTTATTACACCTGGAACGCTACATCGAAGAAATTTCAACGTCGGAAGCAAGGCGATGCAGTTCCTGGTCATCCAGATATGCGTTCTACTGATGCTCTTGGTCGTATTTACACAGTTCATCCGAAGAATGATGAATGTTTCTATTTGCGGTTGTTGCTGGTACATGTTCGAGGGCCAACATCATTTGAATCACTACGAACTGTTAATGGTATCGTGTGCCCCACATTTTGTACAGCATGTCAAGAGCTAAATTTGCTTGAAAACGATACTCATTGGGACACGACAATCGCTGAAGCAATTATTTCTGCATCTCCAAGTCAGATACGCACATTATTTGCTATCATCATTTCAACATGCTTCCCATCGAACCCACGTGACCTGTGGAACAAATACAAAGATAACATGTCAGAAGATATTTTACATCGAATTCGCGTCAGCTCAAGAAATTCCGATCTTGAGGTGAATGAGGAGATCCATAACCAGACTTTGCTCTTGATCGAAGATATGTGTTACCTCATGTGCGGCAGTTTGTTAGTTAGGTTAGGAATGCCAGCGCCAGATCGCGGAATGAATGACGCATTTAATAGAGAATTGGAACGTGAACGTGAATATGATCCACATGAACTAATCCAATCAGTTCAAACGAATGTACCTCTGTTGAATCCTAAGCAGAGGGAAGTCTATGATACACTGATTAATGCAATTGATGATGGAAATAGCGGCTTATTTTTTTTGGATGCCCCCGGTGGAACTGGGAAGACATTCCTCATGTCACTGATTTTGGCCACTGTACGTGCGAGATCCGAAATTGCGGTAGCAATTGCTTCTTCTGGAATTGCGGCCACATTGTTAGACGGATGCCGTACGGCTCACTCAGCGTTAAAATTGCCATTAAACCTTCAAACTACTGAACAACCGACATGTAACATTTCGAAACACTCCGCAATGGCCAAAGTTTTAGTAGCATCAAAAATCATCATATGGGACGAATGCACAATGGCGCACAAACGCGCATTGGAAGCACTAGACCGACCATTAAAAGATCTGCGCAATGACTCGAGATGTTTTGGTGGTGCAATGATTTTATTATCTGGCGATTTCCGACAAACACTACCAGTCATTCCAAGATCTACTGCTGCCGACGAAATAAACGCTTGCCTCAAAGCATCAAATCTGTGGCGATATGTAAAGAAACTTCAACTGTCTGTAAATATGAGAGTTGCATTGTTGAACGATCTATCTGCTGATGATTTCTCGAAGCAATTGCTGACTATCGGTAATGGCCGTGTTCCTGTTGACAAATCGAAAGGTTTAATTTCATTTCCCCAAAATTTTTGCAATTTCGTATCATCAAAAGACGAGCTTATCAACAAAGTATTCCCGGATATCATTGCTAACCACAAAAATACTAAATGGTTAAGTGAGCGAGCAATTTTGGCCGCTAAAAATAAAGATGTAGATGACCTCAATATTATAATTCAAAATCAAATCGTAGGTACTCTGTATTCATTCAAATCTATCGACTGTGTAACAAACGAAGAAGAAGCCACTAATTATCCAACTGAATTTTTAAACTCCTTGGATGTGCCTGGTTTACCACCGTACAATTTAAAACTTAAAAGTTGGCTCGGTAGTCATCATGCTTAGAAATTTAAACCAACCGAAACTGTGTAATGGAACGCGTTTGGTGATAAGAAAACTGATGAGCAATGTGATTCACGCGTCGATACTTAAAGGAAAATTTAAAGATGAGGAAGTTCTTTTTCCAAGGATTCCGATGATCCCAACGGATATGCCCTTTGAGTTTAAACGAATTCAATTCCCGATTCGTCTTGCCTTCGCCATGACGATCAACAAATCACAGGGCCAATCCTTGACTATTTGTGGCCTCAATCTAGAAAATGCATGTTTTTCTCATGGTCAATTGTACGTGGCATGCTCACGTGTCGGCAAACCATCCGCTTTATTTCTTCTTGCGCCTGACCAAAATACAAAGAATGTGGTTTACCACAAAGTGCTTGGATGAAAATCCTATTAATTAATTAATCCGAGTTTAATTTTTTTTTTCCAATCTGCAAAACATAGTTTTCAATCATTTTTTTCTGACATGAGTTTGAAGTACTTAATTATTATTTTTTATTTTTTTTTATTTTTATTCTCATTCTGTATGTATGTTTTCATCATCATTCATCATAATAAAATACTTTTTTGTTTAAATATATTATTTTGTATCATTGTTTTACGTTCATCAAAGCCTAAATTAGTTCAGCTAAAAAGTAACACGACATTCATTGACTGTTAGGCGGTACGAAGTTCGCGGGGTCAGCTAGTGTAAAATAAAACTAACTCATGTTGAATATGACATGTAGGTACTTAACGGGTTTTTCTACTGTTATCCAACCAATAATAATAATACATAATTATCCTACATATTATGTAAGAAAAAAAGAAAAAAAGGTCATGTTTGATATTATAGAGTATTTATTTTTGCTGAGCGCGTGGCTGGTGGCTTTTTAGGTTACCTCCTGCGCTCCGCAAAAATCGGGTTCCACTTATACCGAACAACGTTTCTTAACTTGTCCCGCTCCTGGAGCTAGTTGAATAACTAGTTGTTCTGTGCTGAACTATCAATCAAGTATTACATTGACATTGGCGAAATCATCGATGAACATCGATGGAGCCACGAAAAAAGGAAGAAGAAGAACACCATTACAAAGTGATGTGATACGGTTTATTTACATAATACTACCAATTTTACGTAACGAGATAACCTTTGAAATGCTGATTTTGTAAGAAGTAACTTAGTTTACTTTGTGTGTGAATGTGTTCAGGTAGGAATTGAAAACTGTAGAACTATTTCACGCGGGCGAAGCTGCGGTCATCAGATAGTATTACCTATACGAGTATTACAGTCGCCGGTTGCGCTGTCTAGAGAACCCCTCCTATTCCGTCCTTTTGGGTTCACGTGGATCATGGCTCTATGAGCCAGATCTACGTGTGCGTCTACCGCTCCCACACAGGGGACACTGGGACAACAAGGGTACTTCCACTGGGTACTTCCGACCACTGTGTGGTGCATGCCAGCTTGAAAGTGCCACCTCCTGCTCGTGCTGAGCAAATGATTCGACGACTATGGCACTACTCCTCGGCAGACTGGGACGGTATCCGCGATTACTATGCATCCGTCGAGGTTCGGATAGCGCTGCTGCCGTTACTGGCGAGATCAGTCTAGGGATAGAATATTATATCCCTTTCACTGATGTCGCCAGCATCCGCAAAGCCCGCCCCTGGTTCGGGCGTGAATGTGCCGAGGCTGTCCAGAAAAAACAGTCGGCCTATCACGCCTGGGTCAGGGCTCGGGCGGCACGTGACCCGAACGTGGGCCGCCTCAAAGCAGCGTACAATAGGGCCACTAGGTTCAGCAAAAGGGCCTTCAAGAGAGCGGATTCCTAGCGCAGCTTGGTCAGGAGCTCACATCGCATCCCACGGGCAGCCGTGGATACTGGCAACTGGCCTAAGCCGTGCAGTCCAATTTTTGCCAACCCTCGCTGCCACCACTGCGTCATCCTGATGGATCACTGGTTCACAAAGTCCAGGAGAAGGCGGACATGCTCGCAGACCTCTTTGCGGCTAATTCCCGGGTCGACGACCGTGGCCTGCAGCCCCCCGCCATCGCCAACTGTGGCCACACTATGCCTGATATTGTTATCAGGCAATGTGATGTACGGGCAGTGCTGCGGTCATTCGACACGCGGAAAGCCAGTGGCGCTGACGACATTCCGGCAGTGGTGCTTCGAAAATGTACTGCTGAGTTGTCTCCAGTATTAACGCGTCTGTACCGCCTGTCATACTCTACAGTGCTCGTGCCGGAGGTCTGGAAAGAGGCGAACGTACAACCGATCCCCAAGAAGGGGGATGGATCCGATCCAGGCAACTATCGACCCATAGCTGTCACCGCTTCATTTGCAAGGTGCTTGAGCTTATTATCAATAAGCAGCTCGTGCGATACCTAGAGGATCACTCGCTAATCAATGATCGGCAATATGGCTTCAGGCCAAAAAGATCAACGGGTGACCTCCAGGCATTCGTCACGCATGTGTGGGGTGAGGCTATGGAAAGGTACGGCGAGTCCTTGGCTATTAGCCTGGACATTGCCAAACCTTTCGATAGGGTCTGGCATGCTTCGCTCCTTTCCAAGCTTCCGGCATATGGTCTACCTCCTCAACTGTGCAGCTGGATTGCCAGCTTTTTAAACGAGCGCCGAGTGCAGGTCCTCTGCGATGGCCGGGCTTCTCGATTCTTGCAAGTGAAGGCCGGAGTACCGCAGGGGTCCGTACTATCACCAACTCTCTTTCTTCTGCATATCAATGATATGCTATCCCTCGGGAACATTCATTGCTATGCAGATGACAGCACACTGCACGGGAGTTACTCGGTTCGTCCGACGGCGGGGCGATCTGAGATTGAGGAGTAGAGACAACGACTCGTGGATTGATCTCGATCGTAACCTCAACAGTATCTCCCAATGGGGTACCGAGAACTTGGTCGAGTTGAATGCCCACAAAACACAGGCGTGTGCATTTACAGCGAAAAAATCCCCTTTCCTTCCCCTACCCACTCTTCAGAATGCAATATTACCAATGAAGGACAATCTAGACATCCTTGGCATAGACGTTCGTCGAGAGCTCAATAACACAAACTACATTGAGAGATGTGTTGGGCTAGCTTCGCGGAAACTGGGAATACTGAACAAGGTAAAGCGATTCTTTACACACCGCACCAGAGGTGTCTGCTGTACAAAACGCAGATTAGACCCTGCGTCGAATACTGCTCTCACCTCTGGGACGGCTCCGCGAAGTATTTGCTGGACGCTCTCGACGCTATGCAGCGACGCGCTAGTCGCATTAAAGACTGTCTGGAGGTAACGGGAAACCTTGAGCCGCTAGCTCAGCGCCGAACAATCGCTTCCTTGGCCGCGTTCTACCGTATTTACCACGGTGAGTGTTCTGAAGAGCTCTTCAACCTGATCCCACCCTCTCCCTTCCGATCCCGAACAACGTGTGCCGGGCAGAGATGTCACTCTCATACCTTGGAAACCGTCTTCGCGAGTTTTAAACGTTCGTTTCTCTGCCGAACGATAGTGGCCTGGAACGCCCTGCCTGCACACGTGTTTCCTCCAACATATAACCCTGGGTTCTTTAAGCGAAGCGTGAAGAGGCACATTACTGGGACGTCAAGTTGAGGGCCACTCTCCATAGTATTCCTGAGTACAATAAGAATCGCCAGACGTCGCCACAGCTTACCATCAGGTGGGTGATAAAAAAAAAGTCCATTACCGGGGGTCTCTGGTACACACCAGGAGGTATTTCCAGTGGCGCCCGGTGTACTTTGGCCACCCGTGTGGCCTCTCGGGGGTTTGGTCGTGATGAAAATTCGCGTCGTTGGGGTAGGGTTTTATCCATTTATCCTCCGTCGGTGAGTGAATCTGGTCGCATGCTGTGACCCTTCTAGCCTGCTTCTGTAAGGACGGCGGGTGGCCCGCCGTCCTCAGGCCCCGATCATGGAAGTCGATGGTCTTGGACTTCGGAACAATAACAATGAACAACGAGCAGACTGATGATGTCACTGTCGCCTTGTCGCAGCTGTCGCGTGCCGCATGCTGCAAACATCCAAATGCCATACTACTTATCTAGATACTGTTGCATAATACAATTTTTATTAAGTACCTACACGGCCTACGGTTTCGACATGTCACTACCTTTTTTTTTTTCAATTCCGCGAGACCCCGGCCGCTCCAGAGACGCCCGCAGCAATGGAAATCCATTGCTGCGGGCGTCTCTGGTGACACTGGAAGGCATTTCCAGTGGCCTCTTCGGGGGTTTGGTCGGAATGAAAATCCGCGTCGTTGGGGTTGGGTTTTATCCCGCGTCGGTGAGTAACCTTGTTGCATGCTGTGGGAAAAAGACCCCGCAGCACGCAGCCCTTCTAGCCTGATAGCCTGCTTCTGTAAGGACGGCGGGTCGCTATCCCACCGTCCTCTAGGCCCCGATCATAGAGGTCGATGGTCCTGGGTGTATCACTACCTAATGTCATGTCACTACACCTAACCTACCTAAACCTATACAGTAGCTTTTGTGTGCAATCAAGTTGTTTACTCCTGAATAATGGTTAACCATTTAATAATATCATAGAATATACAAATATATTAGCGGTGTGAACTTTCTATAGTTATAAAATTTATTCCGCCGTCAATAAACTAGTAGTTTTGAGGTCAACGAGTGTATTTTATAGTAGAAGTCATCTGATGTTAAAAAATCACCGTTTTTTTAGCTATGTAGGTATCATTTGTATATGTCGGTGAAGTCTAGATTAAGTAGGTTACAAAATTAAGATCTTTAATGCTCGTGTAGGCGCTAGAAATTTAAAATGCCTTTCTGAATATTTGAGTTAGGTATTACAAAGGCTTTAGATGTTTATTTTTGTGTTTGTAAAGGTCATAGTTTCCTAAACAACTAACAAAATTAAAGACATATTATGAAATGTGCATTAAACACATCTCTTCAAAAGTTCCATGGTTATGCAAGATATATCCGACATTTTAAGAATAAAAATTATTAAAACGCTTCGAAAACACAATCAGTGTTCACATTTTTTAAATTCAATTCGCACAAGAGAAAAATTATACAATTCGAAAATTATTCGCAAATGCGCCAGCCAAGAAATGCAAACTCACCTATGACGTCGCCACAGTTCCCAACTGATGAAGCCTTGCAGTGCAGGATTGCTCTCGTCCACCAATGTTCCTCCACGTAGTCGGCAGAAAGCCAACGCATCCCTGAACGGTACGGGTTGCCGGTCGTAGAAGATATAACATTTGCCATTGTAAGTAGCTGTACTACCAGGTGGCTGGTCTCTAAACTGTGGACACCTTTCTATCGGTAACGCCTGGTCGGTGTAGACGAATGCTTCACAAATCGAGAGGTGGCTTGGAGTTGAAGCTTCTAAGTGTACGCTGACGAAGGCTCCAGGCATTGGAGGGTTGCATGGCAAGAAGAGAGGCTGTCCTTCTTCTATATAGCCGGTGAAGCGGTTGCAGATGGGATTGGTTCCAAGGTCTGGTCGGTTGTTCCCCACGCGGACGACAATCACTGCTGGTTTGTTGACTCCTAGAAGTATAAGAAGAAGAAATTGTCAATAAAGAATTAAATTACAAGAAGATTGAGATACTCTATCTGCTGAGCTGGATGGAACAGTAAGTGTTCGAAGAGCGAAAGCCGTTAAGGCAACGTATGTATATTATTTATTTTGGCATCAGTAGCTATCTAAAATGCTGGTTTTCGTTTTTCAGACCAAGTAATCTGCTCGTATCGCAAAAGAAAGTAAAAACCCTCATCATTGTCTGTTAGTTTGAACAATACGTTAAACACTTTTGATGTCACGAGAAGTGAGATATATTGACAGGCTAGAGGTAGGTATAATGGCTATTACAGCTTAGAATGCAAGATTGCTGACATCCCGAAGTTCTTTTTTGTGCAATTTGTTATAAGTCTGGCAACCCCGCCCTCACTCACGTATAATAGTAACATAATTAGTAGTGTTACGAAACCGAGTTTTGAAATAACAGAATTAGCTTTTAAAGTAAATGATACCGTTGAAATGAAGTCATTTGTATTCATAACACATGCGAGACGAATATGTATGGTATATTGTGCAAACTGCACGATTTGTTCTGTACAATGTGCCTATGTATGCAATGCATCTTGACTATAGCGTTGCAACATACATACACATACACATATCACGCCTATATCCCCGACAGGATAGGCAGAGGTGCACACCAACAATTTGCCAGTATTTTTAGTCCCACGTAATAGGGGGCAAGCCTATTGCCGTCACCGGGCACTCTAGAAAGTGGGTTATGTCCAATATGGCCGAATTAAATAAATAAAATAAGCAGCTTTATTATAATTTAGAAAACTAAATTTTACGTGCCAGCCGCTATGACACAGCCAATTAAAGTCCTGGGCGTCTCAGACTCAGTTGCAACATAAAATATTAAATTCATTTATCGGTTGGCATTTCCACACATTTGAATTCGGAGCAAATAAAAAATAATAAATCCAATAAGACATTGTCTGCGTAATGCCTCTAACCTCGAGCCAAGCCGAGATTGTGCCTTTGGAACAAGGTAACTGATGCGTAGCTACTTACACATAATTATAAATACACACGGTGAAGATAAACTTAAGTAATATTAGATTGTAAAAAGGCACAATAAAAGGGGGTTCCTTACTTGGAATATTTAAGGGAGTTACCACGCATTCGCATTATTTTAATTCCAATTCCAAAGTACCAGCACACATAGGTATATAATATATGTATAGGTGTAAAATAATATGCAAATCACAAAACCCGGATACTGTAACCAAGACTCCAGCGTCGCAGACGTAAGCATGCACTAACTACCCGACTACGCCACGGATAAAAGTTGCCAGACAGCAAAAGTAATTATACCCATATAAAAAGAAATACATTTCCTACTGAGTTATATTTTAATAAAAATGAACAAAACCAAGACACTATTCTGGAAAATTCCCAAGACAATTGTATAGATATCAAATATGGACACAGAAGTGTGATGTCGCGAACTTTCTCACAACACAACGAAGATTCGACTTTCACTGTGGATTTGCACGCGCCGGTGCACGACGTTGTCAAATCGACGACGACGTAATAATAGTGCCAAGGGTCGTTATATTAAATTATTGTTAGAAAGTTGTACAAAATTAGTCATTTCACTCGGGGGATGGGCGGGGTTTGCGGTAGATTCTAGTTTATAGTAGACTAGTTGATTACCGCGGCTCTCGTTCCCAATGCCCATTGAAACACATTAGTTACCGGGATAAAAAGTAGCCTATAATACTCAGGGATAATGTACCTACAGAGTGGGAATATTTTTTTAAATTATTTCGGAATTTTCGGAACCTACTTAGTCAATGCAAATAAACAAACTATTTTCTTTAAAATATTAGTATACCGATATATGTATTTAGAAGTATATGAAGTATGTTTATCAATATTATACTGTCCGTTTAGTGACAAAAGGCACACCTTTAATTTTACCTACCGGTGCAGACTGGGTTACCTATGTAATTTGCCCGCAGGTGTGATTTTAAACTTTTTCTTCGCTACAAAAGCACTGTTTACCTAGTAAGAGTTTACTATGATAAAAGTGTTAGGAGAGCCAATTAAAGTCCGATACGCCCAGGACTTTAATTGGCTGTCCCATAGCGGCTGGCACGTAAGATTTTGTTGCCTTTAATCAACATTTGTTTAGGCAACATTCAATTTTTATTCAAAATTACAATAATCTGCTACTTTTTATTAAATTCATTCAGCCATTTTGGAAATAACCCATTATAGTGTGCCCGTTGATGGCAATAGCCCGGTGGGCTTGCCCTCTATTACGTGGGACTAAAAATACTGGCTAATTGCAGGTGTGTAATGCACCACTGCCTACCCCTGCGGAGTGGGCTAGGTATGGAGACCGGGGATCGGGGACTTACGTCCTCTAAACGTAACGTATCAACCGCCAGGCTAAGGACTTTCGAATGAATGGTTTATTTTAAACTTTATAAGTGACCCTCGTACAATAAATATCTTGAACAAAGAACGGACTTAAACGCTTCCGTTTTCTCACGGAACAGACTGAGGACATACCGGTATTATCTCATAATCATTAGATATAACATTAGCTTTGTATGTTAATAGCTATTTAATCATAGTAACTCCTGGTAAGAACCTATGTCCAAAATGTCCGGAAACAGCAAAAATATTGTCGACTTACGATCACTGTCGGATGTCGTACCACTAGTTATTATACCTAATTAAAAGTAAGTACCTCCCGTGAGTTTGTAACAATAACCGACGTACAATATTATCACTCAGTCGGCTTCGAGTATACGATTGAGTAGCATGTTCTCAGATACTTGTGATGTTACACGTTTAGCGCCTCTTGACGGTCTACTGAACAATTAGGTCAACATTCTATAAAAAACAGAAGTCACTTGTCGGAATACCAATGGCGTCTATATAATACTCACTGCTATAAACATAAGTAGGTACATATTTTTTTTCATTTTCAATTTAGGTACTTACACGTATACATTAGGTATATTGGAGTCCCACACAACGAAGACCTCGCAGGGGCTATCTACGTAACACCTGTCTCGACTGTTGGTATTTTGGTTTGAATTGCAGAGTACCAATGGAACTAATGGATATTCTATAGTGCGTGGTAAAAGCAATAGGCTTGTGCCCTTTGTCTCTTAATAGAATATCTGCAGTACGATACGATACATATTGCAGTGCTAAGTGGACCAAATGCGACGAAACGATAAAGCTTGAAACACACTGGTCCTTTACATACGACGTATGCCACTCGACGCATGGGAACACGCGAATCTGGCGCGGTGACGCGTAAGTCAGCGTGGTGAATATATAACCAGTGTGTTCGTTACCATACAAATCGTATAGGCCAGATTGTCACAATGAGTGGTGTAAGTAGCATGTGAAGGACGAGTTTGCCCGTGCCTTAATAGAGATACCTACAGTTGTACCTATTTATTCTATTACATAAGTATATACTACATGATTTGTTGATTTAGTATTTAAATTTTAGTAAATAACAGTCTCTCGCTAGGGATATAGGTAGATAGTAAGTAGTAGGTAAATATTTATATAAAACATTTTGAGTCATGAATAAAGAACGAGAAGGAGTTCGATTCTAACTGAGCGCGTGGGTGGTGGCTTTTTAGGTTATCTCTGGATGCTCTGCAAAAATCGGGTTCCAGACAGTCACATACCGAACAACGTTTCTTGTCCTGCACCTGGAGTTAGTTAGGAATAACTAGTTCTTCTGTGCGGGACTATCAACTAATCATTACCTTGACATTGGCGAAATCATCGATGAACATCGATGAAGAGAACGAGAAGACTATGTAAATATAGATACGGGTAGAGACGGTAGCATTAGCTAGTGCTCCATAAGTATATGTGCTTTCATGTTTGCTGGCGTGATGACTTGCTCGTGCTCATTAGTTAAAACGTCATCATTAGCCGTAGCGTTGTGTACGAATCTTTTTGTGTCCAAGTCCAGACGTCAGTTAATGGAACTGACAGGACCGACGCCTCACCCAACCTCATTGTTGATGAGCTTATTGTTAATAGTAGATATTAAAAATAGCGGCTAAGTGCGACAGACCCGCGCACAAAGGGTTCCGTATCAAAACTGCAAAAAAAAATATCTTTGTTGTATAGGAGCCCCCTATATTGATATTATTAGTTTTTTTTTTTATTTGTTGAGGCAACAGAAATACCTACATCATCTGTGAAAATTTCAACTTTGTAACTATCACGGTTCATGAAATAAAACCTATTGACAGACGGACGGACGCACTGACAGCGGAGTCTTAGTAATAGGGTCCCGTTTTACACTTTTGGGTAAGGAACCCTAAAACCTACTTACACATCACGTCTGTTTGCCGGAACAGTGACAGAGGCCATATTAAGGTATATCTACACATTTCAGGGCCCGGGTGCGGCCCTAATGAGAGTGGATATATTTTTAATATTTTATATTCCAAAAAATAAAAGTAAGAGTTATGAGAGATTGGTTAGAGTTATTAAGTTTATTTTGTACGTGGTGGAATGCGTTTACGCACTTCGCCTTGACTTTAGATATCCTGACGCCTCAAAATTTACATTAAAAAATCAGTCCATCAGGTCGAATGCTATGACGCCACGGACAGACACACACAGACAAAGACATATAAAATCATAACTCAACTATTTCGTGTCATGAGTTTCTTACCACAACAGGGTTTCCCGAAGTCCAACCTGACCAGCTGCACCATATACGGCTCGAGGAGGTTGACGTACCACCAAGGCACTCGTTCTGCCTTAGTCAGAGTACAAGTCTCTGGATTGTAACTCCCGGCTGTACTGCCGTCCAGAGCTCGCTGGGGTACTCCTCCGTCTTCTGTAGAAGCCTGCATTGGAGCCTTCCCTGCGGCCACGTTCAGCACTGCAACAAAGATAATACACATAAATATTGAATACTAACTGTCCCGGCAAACTTCGTACCGCCTCAAAAACTGTTTTGAATGTTTCATCCCTCTTAATTGACACAGTAGGTACTTAAGTACTTAGCAATGAAATCTAAAATGATTTCATTACTAAGTACTTACCTACTGTGTAATTGGTATTGTCGGAATACTTGCACAAATTAGACGAATGAACAGGAAACGTTAGCTTGACACAATGACCACTATTTTTCATGCAAATTTTGAACTTAATACTATTTAATAACATTGCTGTAAATTCATTCAGGAAGTTAAAAAATGTATTATTATTTTTAATATTTTTTACAAATGATTTTAAACTGTACTAACAGCTGTTTAGGTTCATATTTATGGCCAGTTAGCTTGTTTACGTTTCTCTAATGAGTTGAGTAATTATTTGTTGACCAAGATTTACAGTAAGTATTTAGAACTTGCAATTTTGCATAGAGGCTGGTGTTGCAAATGAAAAATAAGCCAAAAATAACTGGTCATGTTAAGTTTATTATATATTATTTACAAAGACCTCTAAAGCCATGCCAGAAATTCTCAAAAAAAACAAATAATACCATAGTAACTAAATCCCACCTTCAGTGTACCTACATAACAGACCCTACAACTGTGGCCATACAGATTGCCATTATGCCTATGAAAATGATCTGCACCTTGGTCTGCACCTGGACTGCACCTTAGAACCATAGTCTGCACTCAATTAAAAAAAAACAGATCTATTGACAGTTGACAAGTACAGTCAACAAAGTAACGGAATAATAAGTTAGTACATCCAGTCGATAATTGGTTAAAATCAATGTTAAGAGGAAATAACTGTTGTTTGGTGATACATTATTTAGTACCAGCTGAAAACCATGGCTTCACCCGTGTCGACTTATTCTTTTAGTTACCAATTCTCACAAGAACACATTTCCGGTATAAAAAATAGCCTAAATTACCGCATCGCGTTTTTTTTTCTTTTCTTTCTGTCGAGGCTTTTGTCCACAATGGGCATGTCAGCCTCATCATTCACATCATCACAGCAAACAATCATTATTTACATATATAAATATACGTAGAGGAATCTTAAAAGTTAAATAGTTGCCACAACAGGTCTGCTTTTTCTGACGAAGGAGAAATCAACAGTTCAAAATATGGCCCTACACCGCATCGCGTTGTACATAAAAGAACCTTAAACTACTTAAGGTTCTACCAAGACTGACAAACATCGCACATTCAGAGAACAAAACGGCGTAAGTAAGAATAAAATAGTAGATTACGTATAGAGTCACAAGAGTTTTGCAATTGTTTTTAAAAGTCTAAAGTATGGCAAAATATAATTCATTTCATTACCTACTTACATATACGTCGCAATAAGTATACTTAATAATTTTTCAGGAGTTACCGTACTTATGCCCCGTTTAGTGTAGATTAGGTAGGTAGCAATTTCAAGAAACGTGCAAATGTCGCTGATAATATCGTGAGAAATCACGCACATTTATGTTCACATCTAAGAATATTTAACACTACATACTCAAAAGCTTATGTGTTCACTGGATCACGTCAACGGATATTTTTTTATCTATACTATTAGGAGTCCATCGGGATCAAAATGTGTCTGACAAATAATTACGCTCTGTTACCTAATAGGGCGTAATTATTTGTCAGACACAATCAGTGTCGTCGTCAGATACAGCGTCTGTAGTCTTTACACATTTGGTGTACCTACCCCAATGTATAAATACTACAGACACCTGCTTCGGAAGAGCGTTAAAAGTCCACGGTCGCGAGGCGTAAGCGGAGCTTTGCATTAGTGTGAGTGACCACGAAAAGTAGAGTAAAAACTCTTTTTGTAGCTGTGTGTACAACACATGTGTGTATAAAAGAGGTCACATATACGTTCACATACACTGCATTCAAACAAATGCAAAGCTCAGCTTACGCCTCGCGACCTGTACCTACATACATATTTGACGTAGATAACGGTTGGATGCAAGGAAAATAGCAGTAATAATAGGTCTTTACCTATTAAATTGCCGTTTGGACTTTGGTCGACAATGACGAATTAAAGGTGATTGTGGAAGCCGATGATACACAATCTACGGCTGAATTAGCAGCAGCTTTCGACGTTAGCGTCAAAACAATATTGGTCCATTTGCGTCAAATTAGCAAGGTAAAAAAGCTTGACAAATGGGTGCCCCACGAAGTCAATGATCGCCAGCGCGAAGTACGCGTCGAGACATGCCTTGCATTGCTCAACAGACACACAAATGAAAGAATTTTAAACCGCATTGTTACTTGCGATGATAAATGGATTCTGTTTAATAACTGCAAGCGCTCAGCAAGTTGGTTGGATCCTGGTTCAGCACCTAAACAATGCCCTAAACGAAAACTTACCTCTAGAAAAGTGATGGTCACTGTTTGGTGGTCTAGCGCCGGTGTGGTGCATCACAGCTTCTTACCAAACGGGGTGAGCATTACTGCAGATGTGTACTGTGAAGAACTGAACGCCATGATGGAGAAGCTGGCACATCTCCATCCAGCATTGGTCAATCGCTCGTCTCCGCTGCTCCTGCACGACAATGCGCGACCTCATACTGCACAGCAGACGGTCTCCAAGTTGCAAGAACTGGGTTTGGAAGCTCTCCGTCATCCACCATACTCACCAGACCCTGCGCCTACAGACTACTACTTTTTCCAGAATTCGGATAACTGCTTGGCGGGAATTCAAAAAATTCAATACCCGAGAGCCAGTACAAAATGCCTTTGAAGAATTTGTTGCCTCCCGTCCAGCTGATTTCTTTAAGAAGGGCATTAATAAACTGCCGCTGCGTTGGCAAAGATGTATTGATTGCATGGGTGATTACTTCGATTAATACAAATAAAAAATACATGAAAAAATATCGTTTAATTTCATAGGTAAAGACCTAATATGAGTATGTGTAAGAAAGGGTCTATTTCTTTGTAAGTTGGTATAGGATGGGCATATCGGTACTAGGTACTATGTAGCCTCATCATTCTCCGAGCCTTTTCCCAACTCAGTTGGGGTCGGCTTTCCAGTCTAACTGCGATTCGGCTGAACTCCGATATTTTCCGTGAAACGACTGCCATCTGACCTCCACAACCCATGGGCGATATCGAAGTTCTGTAGTTAGACCGGTCGGATTTTTGTTTTATGGTACTGTATGGCATATCGGTTCAAAATTACAATATAGCTGCTACTTTTTATTAAATTTATTCGGCCATTTTGAACATAGTGTGCCCGGTGACGGCAAATTGTAGGTATGTAATGCACATCTGCCTACCCTTTCAGGGCTATAGGCGTATTAAAAAAATTATTTTACATTGTATAAACAAAAACAATAACATACAGGTATAAGTATAAATACATGCATGTGTGTGTAAGGACAATAACATGTTGTAAGTTGGATAGTTAAAATGTTTCAAGTAGGTAGATAATATATAATATCTAATTGTAAAGATAACGGGAGTTGCATGGTTGCATCTGCCAACAAACCGCTATGCAGTTTGGCGGAGGTCAAATGTAATTTTTCCTGAATAAACGTTTTCTATTCTATTCCAATCTATTCCTGTGTGTGAGTGAGTGAGTGTGTGTGTATGTGTGTGTGTGTGTGTGAGTGTATGTGCACACGTTAATATCTAAAGTGAGAACAGCTAACAGGTTTATAAATAATGAAACTCTTCAGTATACTTCCTACATATTTTACGTTAGCCGTGAGTGACATGGGATACAAATTGTATTCTAGACTTCTAACTATAGAAAATGTTCTCACGTAGATAAAACTAAACTACGATAAAATAATAAGCTACTTATATGTCATCTTGATAAACTTGAGCACGTTCAAGTTTGAGTAGTGCGTTTGGTTTACATGGGTTAGTCACGCTCTAAAACTGGCTGGTCACGGTCTAAAAGTAATCTTTCAAATTAGATTTTTATACTACTAATGTAGGTAACAAGCGTTAAGAAAATTAATAAATATGTCAGGACACGTTTGTCTAAAGTAATTTTACTAATTGTCGAACTGTAGACCTCGAAAACATTAAAACATTATTTGAGCTTATCCCCCCATCAAAAAACAGGTGACGAAAAAAGGTTTTAAATCGAGGAACACTTGTCCCAAGTTATAAACACATAAAGGTCGCGTTTTTTTGGGTTTTTGCTTACTTTTCGAAAACGGTGCTTTGTACGTAATTGTGTTATACAACATAATAAAAGCTAATTAAATTCTCTACAACTTTGTCTTTTGCACTTTGCATCTATCTCCAATAATTGCCTAGCTATGAGCGTCTAAAGGTGGTAGTTACTACTACAGTTTTAGCATCTCCGCCTACCACTACTATATGTATAGAACTACGTGGTTACGTTAATGACCAACCAAGTATAAACGTGATTCCTTTCATTCGTGATTGCACATACCATGATGCAGATGTTTATAAAATATTGTTACAAAATCGCTAAAAAGGTATGCTAGTAGTCGTATGAGTCCAGACAGTCACGGAGTCGTGAGGCCTCTTAGTAAATGAATTCGCTGTTTTCAAATAGCTGTTACATAAAAACTTTATGATATTTCACGTTGAAATTTTAAACATGTATTACCGAGCGTATGTGTGAGGGGATGACTGTTTCCGAAACACGATTTAAAAAAATATGCTCGATAGAAAAAAATCCAGAAGTTACGTCTAAAATTTTATGTAAATACTTATTACGACCGTGTTTTACACTAAAAATTCCTGTAAAATCACAACAGATAGGTATTTACCTTTAAGTTTTCTTGACTGTTTTAGATTTCCAAAAAACTAAATATTTTTATTAACTTTCAAGTTTCAAGCTCGGTGATTGTATAGAAAACGAGCTCGCAGTACCGCGGCGGTCAGTACCTCTTCGGCCTTTGCACGTAGGGGTTGTGTCGCTTGCTACGCTGAACGCGTAATAATTCGAGTCCAAAGCACAATTATAAAATCTATTAATATAATTAATTGAATAAATTTTTTTTTTTTTAATGTTTTTAGTTTTAGATAGTACAGTTTGTAGTTTGTTTAGGTTTTTTTAGATTTAATTTTTCTGTTCCTTGTATACAGGGTTACCTGGTAAGTCGTGCGAACCCCGTTCAGGGGTGGTAGTTCCCACCATTTCCCTTTTCAAGTTATAAGCCTTTGAAGATTTTTTTGAAAAAATGCCTATTTCTTTTCTATTGGCCTATCATTTTCGTTTATTTTTGTTCAAATTTTTATTTTTATTCGATTTTTGTGTAGCAGATTAGTTTCTTCATCATTATGAAAAATAAAATTAGAGTTACCTCAACTAAATAGGTCTTAGAAGATTGATAGTTATAGCATCAATAAAAAATCAGTACAAATCAAACTTCAACTTGCAATATTAAAAAAAAATCTACGACACCTAGGCTGCACACACGCTTAAAAATATCTACGTTTCATTAGCTATTCAACAAGGCTATTCAACAGTAAACGAAAAAGATAGGCCAATAGACAAGAAATCGGCATTTTGCAAGAAAATCTTCAAAGGCTTATAACTTGAAAAGGGTAAGGGTGGGGGGCAGGGGTCCAAGGTGAAAGTGGTCAGAAATGGTGGGAACTACCACCCCTGAACGGGGTTCGCACGACTTACCAGGTAACCCTATTCATGAAATGTGTTATAATAAATAAAAGTGGTGTCATAATATAATGGGAAATAAAAAAACACTCGCAATTGAATGATTGCAATATCGAGGAAATGGTCGTCGGAATCAGGTGCTTTTTTAGGTTTAGGTTCCATACCCAAAGGGTCAAACCGGATCTCTATTACTGAGACTTCGCTGTCCGTCCTTCCGTCCGTCTGTCTTGGGTTGTATCTCATGAACCGTGATAGTTAGAAATTTGAGTTTTTTACAGATGATGTATTTCTGTGGGTTTTATCCCGCGTAGGTGAGCAATCCTTCTAGCCTGCTTGTGTAAGGACGGCGGGAGATTAGCCCGCCGTCCTCAGGCCCCGATCATGGAGGTCGATGGTCTTGGGCGTAGGTGGGTCTGTGGCACCCTGGCCGCTGACTGTGGAACTCAGCGGTAAGGGTACGTTCCCTCATTTTCTCGGCCGCCTTCTTCGCGAGCATGTGGAACGTGGCTGTGTTCTTCTGCGAGCAGGTCTCGCAGAAGAATACAGCCACCTATTTCCGCTAGAGACCATGGCTTGAAACGTAGACTTCGTGGTTGGTAGGGGTAGGTACTATAAATAGTTTTACGAGCAAACTACGTAAGTATTTGTTGACTATTTCGTTTGTTTGACTGCTTCTGTGGCATGGTCGGTAGTACATCTGCTTTCGACGCCGGAGTCTCGGGTTCGATTCCCGGTCGGGACAAACTTTGTGTGAAGACAGATACGTTTGTACCGAAGTCTGGGTGTTTCCTATGTATAACATGTATATATTTACAAAAAAAATGTATACAACGTGTTTCATATTAGTGTGGTCATATCTCAAGGTTGCATTGGGTAGGGCCCAAATAATATATTGCGCGGGGTCTTTAATTAATTTAATAAAATATTGACTTATAATGACGTAGTCGATAAATTTTCCTTTTTATCGATAGCTCATTGAAATGAAGCCCTAAGACTGCACTACAAAATAAACATATGATTAGAATGAACTCTAGATTTGACCTCAAGTAGGTTTGCCAAACAGTGAAATAGATTCGGACAGTCTCGTTGTTACTCAAAATTTTAACCAACAGATAAACTTACTTACTTTATCAATAGTTATCATACAAAATAGTTTCGGAATCACAACTTGGGGTCAAAATAAAGAGTGCCTACTCAAAGTTATTTTTGAAGTTTTTCTATGAATTTATGTATCACGTGATTATCGTGAATGTCACAACTCACACGTAATTTGTTGTCAACCTACTCAAATACCAGGAGCAACGCATTTGCTGTCGAAGAAAAGAGAAGAAACATTTATGTTCTTGTCTTCCTTAAATTTACACTTTTTATAAATTGGTTCCGCACAGATATTTAAAATACAACTGCTGTTTGTGTAGAAGTTTATGTAGCTGTTGAGAACGCTGGTGGGTATAGTAGTATGTAGGTATTCAGTTTCGGGATAGAGAGATCGTGGATGCCAGTCACTGCACTACCATATCGTGATATCTCTTTCGACTCATTTACCATGAAGTAAATGATCTGCAAGGTGTTTGGTTATTTTTGACCGACTTTAAAAAAGAGTAGGTACTTAGGTTCTCGATTCGTCATGATAATGTGATGCATAAAAGTTCATAAAACATTATCGCTAAAAGTGGCAACTTGTATGGTTGAACGAGGATATCAGAAAAAGTAGGAGGTGTTGGTGTCAGTTTCACTAATATGTATCTTAAGGACCCCTAAAAATTACAAAGAGAACCGCCCACTTTTTTGATTGGAGCCGCTTTGAAGAAACTAGGTATCAATAGCGATGTCGGCATATATCAAAGACGTACACGTCACAACACGTGTAAATTTTACCGCAAAAACCATATTATTCCGGTGTTGCAAGTTAACGCAATGTTCTTCATAAACGGGGCCTTTATTAGCTTTTTTTATGCTGGATATTTGTTCATTTTAGCAATTGGTAATAAATTACTAATCTTAGACTACATGGATAAAGAAAGTCGCTTTTTCCGTCTGTCTGTTCTAATGTATGTTTAGTTCTTGAAAACTACGCAACGGATCTTGAAGCGGTTTTTTTTAAATGGGTTTAAGTAGGTTTCGAAATGTATTTACATGCATACTATCATGCGAGCGACGCCGCGCTGGCATTCAACAATTTTATTTTATTTCATAGGTCTTAGGGAAATATCCTGTGTTTATGGTAAATAATAATTATGTTATTATTTATCTCTTAAATTATTTTATACTAGGTACCTACTAGCTTTTTTTCATAAATAAAACTAAGTACCTACTTGGTACTTTTATTAGATTTTTACCAAAATTACGACGTAATTCAAGGAAATAAGACATTGGACTTGGGCAACACTTACAACTATCTAATTTCTTTTCAGTTGCAAGTAAACTTTGATATTAGGCGTACGTAGTAATCTGTGTTAATCGATCATGGCGTATTTAAGTAATAGTGAATATTATGAAATGATACTTTGCGTCGGGGCAGCCGATGGCAGTCTGCGTGCAGCTCGTCGCCTTTATCGAGAAAGATTTGTGGACAATAGACTCGAAGGTGAACGGCGGCGGTTACCATCTGGAGTGCTTCCGAAAAATGGTGAACCGTTTACATGACACTGGTTCTTTCCGTGGTTCCCGCTCAGAAGGCAGACCATCTGTTGTACCACCAGAGCAAGAAGTATTCTAGAGCATTTTCAATCCAATCCCAGAACAAGTACTCGCCGCGCTGGGATTGTTCTGGGAATGAATCATTTGAGAGTATGGCGCGTGCTAAAAGTAGATGGTCAACATCCGTACCACTTCAGGCACACCCAAGAACTGACACCGGCTGATTTTGTACCACGTCTCAACTTTTGCCAGTGGTACCGAGAGGAAGCACAACGATCCCCTAGTTTCGCGAACCGTATTTTATGGACCGATGAAGCCTCTTTTACTCGTGCTGGTATCAGTAACCAGCATAACGAACATGTATGGACTCATCAGAACCCACACGCATCTGCAGAAAACAACTTTCAGCATCAGTGGCGTGTTAACATTTGGGCGGGAATAATCGGAGATATTTTAATTGGTCCTTTCGTGCTACCGAGTTCGCTAAACGGTGAAACCGAACTTGAAAACTTGCCTGTAACATTGTACACAAATATGATGTACCAGCAAGACGGGGCGCCAGCATATTATGCGAGAGACGTACGGGCGTATTTAGATGAGCGGTTTAACCAGTGGATCGGACGTGGTGGTCCCATACCTTGGCCTCCGAGGTCACCGGATCTCACACCACTTGACTTTTTTTTGTGGGGCTATGTCAAAAACAAAGTGTACAGTGCGGTATGTCTCACGCGTGAAGATATGGAGTCTAAAATATTTGATGCATTTAGCAGTGTAACTCCAGACATGCTGTGTAATGTAACTGCCAGCATGATGCGACGGACCCAACTGTGCATTGATCAAGGCGGCGAACATTTCGAGCCGTTACTTTAGTACCTACTTTTTAGTTTTGTGTTTATTAGTATCTTAGGTAGGAAGTGTATTTTTTATTAAATTCAATAATGTTTATCTAAGTATCGTGATATGAGTGAGTTAGTTATGTTTATTGTGGAACACAGTACCTACCTATCTACCAGGATGACATGCACAATGAAATCGGTAAGTTTTTGTTGTTTAAAGTCCACAACCTAACATTACTACAAAATAGTATTCTGTACCAGGAGCATATGAAATAAGAGTTGTTTACGATTCATCGAAGGGGACTGAACCTTACGAATAAATTTGACCCTAGGTAGTGTTGGGTTTATAAAATATCGATTAAATGAACAAATCAATTAAATTTACATGACACCTTAAAAGTTTTAACTAAACTTGTATTTGCAATTTTGTCCTTGCGTATAGTTAACTCAACGCGCATGTGTAACGAGGGTCAAATATGACCACACTAATATGAAACACGTAGTATTTATATCAGTTTATCTAGTACTCATATCACAAGCTCTGCTTTGTTTGAGACTACAGATGACGTTGTATGAATTGTCCTAACATATTTATTTATTGAGCGGAGCGAAGCGAAGCCCTCAACTTGACGACCTAATTCACTAAGCAGTAGTTGCCGTGAGGCGAAACCGCGGTCGGTATGAAAGAAATAAATATGGAAAAGTACAAGAATTTGATCCAGTAACTAGCTGATCGCCGTAGCTCCGCCCGCGTGATTTAGTTTACTCGTTCCCGGTTCCCGTGGGAACACATTACCGGGATAAAAATTAGCTTATGTTACTCGGGGTGAATGTAGCTTTCCAATGGTGAAAGAATTTTTGAAATCGGCACAGTAGTTTTTGATTTTATTCATTACAAACATACAAAAATACAAATCTTTCCTCTTTATAATAGTGGTATAGATAAACTCAATTCCATTTTATGTCGGTATCTATACCTACCTAATTGTGACTAGTGAACTCATGTGCTAATTATCTTTTATCAATACAGACATGTCTCAAACACGAATAAATCTATTGGCTGTACTACTTACAAAGATCGCAAGATGAATGATCAGCAAGACTCGAAGAAGCTACTATTCTCTTTCAAGGTAAAACACTCTTACAAACTGAAAAACTAAACGCATTATTGTAAGTACTATGGGCAACGATCCATGTGCGGTATTGGTATTTTCAGTGGTTCTTCATTCGTGATTATTATACAGTTCAAGATGCAGATGCTTTGACACATGTGTACCACAGAATAAAAATAAATTATATTGTATGTCGTAAAAAACCCATCAAGTGCGATTCTAACACGAAAAGTTCCGTAGGTACTATTATTTCAAAAAATCACAAAATATTGATAAAAAAAATACGTTTGATGAATGGGAAATATTTATTTTATTGTTTTTAGTAGGTATGTACCTATTTATTTCGTTAACAGAAATACTCATCATCGGTGAAAATTTCAATTGTCATTACGAGAGTTCATGAGATACAGCCTTTTTTTTTAATATTTGGTTCGCCAAATTGACGCCGCCTGCCTGGTCGTAAGTCGTGACGACGTCTAGCGATTGTGGGCCACTCTCACAGCACACAATACTATAGAGAGTGGCCCTCAACTTGACGACCTACTGATGTGCCTCTTCACGCTCCGCTTAAAGAACCCAGGATTATGTGTGGGAGGAAACACGTGCACAGGCAGGGCGTTCCAGGCCTCTATCGTTCGGCAGAAAAA